>SZWC01004422.1:125395-158417 GCA_023375785.1 Penium margaritaceum
GACCCCTCAGATTCTGTCCCACGTGTGTGCATTTAGCATGAGAGATCCTTGTTCATTGAGTTCATTGGCCTGATGAAGGCTCACCCGAGCCGAAACATGTTGCCAGCCTTTAACCTCTGACTTTTCTCTCAAACCATGCCTAGCACACGTGGACTACTCTCTCTCAATTCCATTCAGGCTACGAGTTCTTGCTGCCCCGAGAAGCACCCCCCCTCTACTGCGTTGATCGCCACAACCGCCTCGAGGGCCGAGAACTCCGTGCCACCCACCCGCCCACGCATCAAGAGAACCAAGACTACCGACGACCAAGGGCTGGACCTCGACAACATCGAAGAGGTCCCCGACTCCGTTGACGAGATCGAAGAGGTGCCAGACACCCCCGACCTCGCCATCATGAATGGAGACGCCGCCGCAGCCGTCTTGGCTGTTACTCCAGCAATCCCCGCTGGTGCGGCTCCCGCCGTCGTCAATCAGCCACAAGTTCCAGATCCGCCGGCCCAACAAGCCCCGGTTCAAGCCGACGTCGCTGAAGTCTCTCTGGGCACCATCCCGGACGGTCTACAGAAGCTGTACGACACGCAACTGAAGATCCTGTCCAAGCTTATCAGTTCTTTGGTAAGAACAGAGGCTGGTCTCAACAAGATGAAGGAGCTCGCCGCCAAAAACGAACTCCCCTCCTCCATGCGCCTCAAGGGTCCGGCTTTCCATTGTGACAACCGCCCTCAACTGCGCGCCACCATCAACCAAGAAGTCGACACAAACTTTCACGCTTTTCTGCTAACTCAGGTACCTATCGTCATCCGCGGCAAAGAGCAGCAGCTCCAAGAGATTGTGGAAGAGATTCTGGGATGTAAGGCTGAACTCAAGCTTCTGCTTGAGGATCACCTGCGCCCTCCACCGAACTCCTCTACTCTTGCAGGGCTCATGGATAACATCTCTGGCACCAAGCATAAGGGCTGGATCACCAAGTTAGTTGCTGATATGGAGGTGGCTTATGCCAACCNAAGCACTACTTGGATGAGGTCGACAGAGAACGCAAGAAGGAGCAGCAAGCCAAATTCAACGAAGCTACCGCCGCTGCTGAATCCAAGATGGAGGTTGAACCCACCATCGGCGAAATCATCGCCAAGAAAGTGGATCAAGCCGTCCTCAAGGTCAAGAATGCCATGGCCCAACAGCAGAAGCAGCAGACGCCTCAAGCACAGCCCAAAAAAGATCAAAAGAAAGGCCCGGAGAAGGGCCCCAAAAAAGATCAGCAACAGCAGAAGCCGAAGAAGGGTCAACAGCAACCGCAGCAGAAGCAGCAGAAGCAGCAGCAGCAGAAGCAGCAGCCGAAGCAGCAGCCAAAGCAGCGGCAGCAGCCGAAGCAGCCAAATCAGCAGCAGCAGCAACAGCAGGGCAAGAACCAGGGCAAGAACGGCCAGAAAAATGGCCCAAAAAACGGTTCGGACCCCGGCGGCAGCAAGAAACGCACCTAACGGTGCATCAAGCCGCGCTGGTGCGTTTCGCCTCACGGACTGTCTCCTACCTATCCTGCAGGATAACCAACTTCGGCATCCACAAGTTGTGCTCTAGAAGCCTCACCGCCGACGAGCATCAGTTGCTGAGCCTTGGCCTCAACTATGTGTTCCGCCCGAAACTGTTCTCAGACAGCCTGGTTATGGATAGTGTCAAGGACTTCTCCAGATCCGTGAAGCTTGCGCACTTCTTCCGGGAAAGTCAACACCGCCCCCGGACCCGCTTTCGCATCCCCAACCCCACCTGGCAGCCACCAGAAACGCCTTGTGAACTGCAGAACATCCTTGATCTTCTTGCGTCGGAGGTTAAAGAGCGCTGTACCACGACCCCTCTCGCCCCTCGCAGAAGAAACAACCTCAGGTTGCTCGCAGCCCTCANCCTGCCGGTGACTTCAAGCCATGCCCTTTCTACATCATCCTCAAGGTGCACAAGTCACCCATCCTCGGCCGGCCCATCGCCGCCAGTTACTCCTGGGTGACCAACAACGTCTCCAAGTGGCTGGACGCAGAGCTCCGTCCTTTGGTGGAAAAACAACCCACCTACCTACGTGACAGCACCTCCCTTCTTCTCCATCTCTCTTCTACCCCCTTCCCGAGAGACTGCCTCATGGCGACATACGATGTTGAGGCCCTCTACCCCAGCATCCCTCTTGCCAAAGCGCTGCACTGCATCAACGTCATGCTGCACGAAGATCGGCACCCGAAGGCACCCCTGGTCATGTCACTGCTCGCATGGGTCATGTACAACAATTTTGTCGAGTTTCAGGGTAGGACCTGGAAACAGATCAAAGGGAGAGCTATGGGTACGCCGGCTGCAGTTTGCTTTGCTGTGCTTTTTATGAGCTTCTTGGATAGGTTCCTGGATGATCCAAACCACTTGCTCCTGCACAAAAGATACATCGATGACGGCCTTGTTCTCTGGTCCGGATCCGAAAACAGACTCCAGCTCTTCCTGGACCGCCTCAATTCCTTAGACCAGAACATCCGCATCAAGTTTGTCATCAGCCCTTGCAAGATTGACTTCCTCGACCTCTCCATCTTCAAAGGCAGGCAGTTCATGGACAGTGGTCTTCTTGACACCACCACCTTCCAAAAACCCATGAACCTCTACCTATACCTGCCCTACCGCAGCTACCACCCCATCAGCTGCAAACGCTCCTTCATCCTTGGGGAGCTCCGCAGGTACCTCCTCCAGTCCTCCAATGAGAAAGAATTTGTCTCCTCCGTGATGCCTTCTTCAAGCGGCTAAGGGCTCGAGGGTATCCTGCTCACTTTCTCCACCCCCTCTTCCTCTCTTGGATCTACCTCCAGCGGCCACAACTGTTGGATCAAGTCCGTTCGCGCCAGACCGCCTCGACCACGCACGAAGACTCTCGCAGGCCCCTGGTGTTGAGGACGCTCCTGACCCCACGGTCAGAGTCCCTTCACCTGGGGAAATTTTTTAGACGTTTTGCAAAACGTCTAAATCTGTTTAATCCTGATGTGTTCCTTCCTCGTGTTATTTTGGCTTGGCAACTACCTAGGAGACTTTCTAATTTCCTAGTGCGGGCGTATCCCACCCTAGCATTTTTTGCTACCTCAGTTCTGCTTTGACGCGTCGCTTTTTGCGCGCTCATTTGCACCGAGTCGCCCAGCTTCGCTGGCGCGAAGGGTGACCCCTCAGATTCTGTCCCACGTGTGTGCATTGAGCATGAGAGATCCTTGTTCATTGAGTTCATTGGCCTGATGAAGGCTCACCTGAGCCGAAACATGTTGCCAGCCTTTAACCTCTGACTTTTCTCTCAAAGAATGCCTAGCACACGTGGACTACTCTCTCTCAATTCCATTCAGGCTACGAGTTCTTGCTGCCCCGAGAAGCACCCCCCCTCTACTGTCCCTTCATTACGCCGTCGTGTTTGTTGCGATACAGCAGCGAATGGAGACGACGACGTCGCTTTGGAGACTGTGTGCGTGTGGCAGCTGCAGGTGCCCCGCATCTATCCTCGCTTGGACGAGCAAGGGGGTGGGCATGGCTGAAAAGCAAGGTCTGCTTCTCTACCTGCTGACAGCATGTTGATGAAACATTGTCTAGAGCATCCAGGCTGGCTCGTTTACTGCCGGCAGCTTTTGGATAGAGCCAGATACTCCTGACAGTCAATGCGCACTCTGGCTGCTTTGGGCAATGTTTTGTCAGGATGTTGTCAGCAGCTGAGCGGCAGCCCTTGCCTTTCAGCCGTGCTCACCCACCTCTCCCACCACTCTTCTGCTGTTGCTGCTGCTGCAGCGGCTGCTGCCGCTGCTGCTCCCACTGCTGCTGCTGCTGCTGCTTCTGCAGCGGCTGCCGCTGCTGCCGCTACTGTTGCTGCCACTGCTGTTGCTGCCACTGCTGTTGCTGCCGCTGCTGCTGTTGCTGTTGCTGCTGCTGCTGCTGCTGCTTCTGCTGCTGCTGCTGCTGCTGCTGCTGCTGCTGCTGCCTTCTTGTGCCGTCTTGTGACAGGATCTGGAGCAGCTAGCAGCACAGGGGTACCAGGTGGTGAAGGGCGGCACAGGTGGCAAGACACTGGAGGCACAGATGCACATGGCTGAAGGTGAGAGTGGAAAGGCACAGATGCACATGTTGCTTAGGTCTCATGGCAGGTTGAGGCATAGCGCCAAAACATGGGATAGTGGTGTATGAGAGCCCAACCCACCCCCTCCCCCCCTCACAAACCTTCCTCTTTTCGGCTCCCTGAGTGCAACACCCTTCAAGCCACATGCGGACCATTCTTCTCTGTATGTGGAGTGCATTCGCGTGCCAGGTTCTGTTGTAACTGAGAAATTTATAATCCCCACCATGGTCTACCCTGTTCTGTTCTGATCTGCTCTGCCTTAACTTGCCCGTCAAGTTCGATTCATCACTTGGTTTTTTTTTTCTCTCTGGCCTGATTGCAGGGCGGTCGAGGGGTGGGCACACGGGAGGCAAGGCGCGGGCGGAGCAGATGGGGTCGGAGGGGTACGCGGCAATGGGTCGCAAGGGCGGTCTCACCACGGGGGACAAGACGGCGCAGGAACGCATCGACGAGGAGGGCATCGAGGTGGACGAGGAAAAGATGAAAGGCGGAGAACAGCAGAGCAAGTGTTATGGGAAAATTTTGCACACAGCATCAGTTTTCTTGGCGGGGGTTTAAGAGTGTGTCTGTGTATTGTCCAGGTGTGAGTCTCTCTCTCTCTCTCTCTCTCTCTCTCTCTCTCTCTCTCTCTCTCTCTCTCTCTCTCTCTCTCTCTCTCTCTCTCTCTCTCTCTCTCTCTCTCTCTCTCTCTCTCTCTCTCTCTCTCTCTCTCTCTCTCTCTCTCTCTCTCTCTCTCTCTCTCTCTCTCTCTCTCTCTCTCTCTCTCTCTCTCTCTCTCTCTCTCTCTCTCTCTCTCTCTCTCTCTCTCTCTCTCTCTCTCTCTCTCTCTCTCTCTCTCTCTCTCTCTCTCTCTCTCTCTCTCTCTCTCTCTCTCTCTCTCTCTCTCTGTGTGTGTGTGTGTGTGTGGTGGGGGGGGGGGGGGGGGGGGGGGGTAGGCATCTCCATTCGTGTCGGGGTGGAGTTCAAACTGTTGTTTTGAGATACAGTGGGCATCGGCTGAAGCTCAGCCCAGTGTGACAGGCCTAGCTCTGGAAATTAAAAGGGGATTTCTCCTTTCTCTTTGTCTCTATTGGTCCAAACTTCACTCTGAAGAAACTTGTGAACCCACGGCTGCTGGTCTCCCCAGCCCCTTCACTCTCTCTCTCCCTCTCTCTTCTCTATTTCCCTTGTCATTTCTCTTTTCATCATCCTGCTTTCCCTATCCTTCCCATACATCCCCTCTTTCTCAGAGGGCCTCACCTGCCTCGCCTATCCCCACTTTGCCTACTGCTACTTCCTACACAGCTTGACTTGTTCCCTCTTGCTCTTTCCACCTACTTCCTTTTCTGGCACCTGTCCACATGATGTTCGCAAAATTCTTCCCACTTCCGCCCTTTTTCCCTCCCACTTTCCCTTCCCTTCCCTCAAAACTGCTTCCTCTCATCTCCTCCCCCTACCCCCTCTCCCCTGCCATCTGTTCTGTTCCTACACTTCAACCCTTGTTCACATCCGATGTAATGCTGCTGCCCCTATCCACCCTATTGATATACCCCCTCCTTCCACCCTCTTGCCCTGCTCTCATCTCCTTCCACCCTCTCGCCCTGCTCTCATCTCCTTCCACCCTCTCAATTACCTTGTTCTCCCCCACCTGCCCAAAAGAAAACTGTCCTCCCCTCCCCCCATGCTCATCGTTGTCCCTTCCCTCCCTGTTCTCCTCCGCCTTCCTGCGTACTCTCCTCCCCGGACCCCCATGTCATCGCGGCATGAACAGGCAATTTCTCCGTGCTCCCACTCGTTGATGTTCATGTATGTACCTCGGATTCCGTAAATTCTGGAGGGAGACAATGAGCTCTGATGATGATGATGGTAAACGGCGTGCATAGATGGACAAACTTCTCAGAATTTGCCATCATCACAGGACTTGACGCAACCAGTGAACAATGGTTTGAGCTACCAAGCGTCCCTGTCACGCCTCCAATACGACTGTGCCTCCAACAAACACTAGCATGTCAAGCTAACTGCCATGGCAGAAGAAAAAACCACGTGTCTACTCCAAGCGCTGGCCATGCATGGCAGATGCAGTACACACTAGAGCCATGTCAACAGCCCACCATGGTGCCACTGCTGAATGTCAAGTGTCCACTCGCTACGCGCACAAGGATTGACATGGCAGTGGACACATCACTAGGAAACACAAAAAGCGTACGGAGTGAACAACCTGGCAGTCACACACGTCGCAATGCATTCCACAACATCTGGTTCATCAGTACATCTGAGTGTAACAGCTTACTAGCCTTCCAACGCGGCACGAAACACCGCAAAACATTTTGGCAAAACTTGCAGAAGTGGGGAAAATTCTCGAGTAATCTATTGGTGTTCAGCAACCAATCCCACTACCACAACTTAAACAGCAAACAAACTCATACCTACCCACCCACACCCAGCAAACAAACTCAGTACCACAACTTAACCAGCAAACAAACCCATACACTACCACTTGCCGCCCTTGCAGCAGGCTTGCATTTTCCCATGCCACATGTTCAGAGGTGTGCCATTGCACATGAGCTGTGCCACCTTTCACTACACTGCCTGATGACCACCTTGTGGAGATTGGTTGCCATACAACACTACGCTTCCACATGAATATTCAAAACTGCTTCTTAGCCCCACACCTTCACTTCATCCTCGCCCTCTCAACTCCCAACCCCAAACGCTCACTGGTGCTCACCAACTGCTGCGTGTCTCACGAGCAGCAACATTACCTACACGCCACCAGATTTCATCATGTTGTTTTGCTTTCTCTGGCATTGACTGCGCATCCCCTTTGCTGCTCATCCCACCCGCATATGCATGTGCCGCTGCACTTTGCTGCCACCGCCGCTGTTGTCTCCTTGCCATTTGCGTACAGGAAGATAGGTTTTCCTATTCGGCTGCGTGCAATGAGACGGGACTGTATGAAAACTGAGCTGAGGGACAGATCTCAGTGGAAAACTGTGCAAAGTGACACCTATGCACACGCACAGCAACCCAAACATAAGGACCTGCCTCGTTCAATCCTCTTGGATCCTGCTCTACAAATGTCATGTGCACAAGACCACCTGGGAGCAACTGTGACAGAAATCTAGAGCTGGTCCAATGTCAGCCAGAGCTGGCACTGCGCCAGCTCTGGAGATCTCGTCTTCACTTTGTCTAGTTACAATGCTGCAATGTACCTTCTGTCACGATCATCACGCTCATCTGCTTGTGTCCACCAAACCCCCCACCCTGTCGTCCCCACCCTGTCGTCCCCCGACACAAGTGATGAAGGGATGGATTCCTCGAGTACATCAACGTGTTAGAAATATCCTAGATTCATGAGACCCTTGTGCGCAGCTTTGGCGTTGGGGCTGAGTTGGACTGTGCAACACGGTGAGGCATCACTGGCCATGTAAAGACAACATGAGAGCACAATGGAGTGGCCATGTTTTCATGCATCAAGGATGGAAGAAGAACATCAGAGTAATGCCGCTGACAAAGGCAGATGTGGTTTGGTCAGCTGGCACAAGTGAGCCTTCTCTGATGACTCAGAAAGGTTGTGGGCAGCCCGGAGGCTCACAGTTTCAGATTTCAAACGCTATCAGCGACAGTGAAAGTGAAAACTGGACATTTTTCGGAAGTAGGGAAGTGTGGGAAAAGAGCGCAGGAGGCCATCCCCAAGTCACACATGGTTAGATTGACCGGTGGGAACACACAAAAGGTTGCAAGAGAGGAAACCCACTGAAGACAGAGGGAAAATTGGACCCTTTTTTAGGGCTGAAAAATTCCTTGACCACGGGTAGAAAGTATGGAGCCGCGAAGGGACAGTGGAATAATGGACCCTTACTCCAACCGGGAGGTTGGAGATTCCATGGTTCATATTGTGTGTTGGGCTATACAGAAAGAGATAGAGAGAGAGAGAGAGAGAGAGAGAGAGAGAGAGAGAGAGAGAGAGAGAGAGAGAGAGAGAGAGAGAGAGAGAGAGAGAGAGATAGAGAGAGAGAGAGAGAGAGAGAGAGAGAGAGGGAGAGAGAGAGAGAGAGAGAGAGAGAGAGAAAGAAAGAAAAAAGGAGTGTCTCAGATTCAGCCCGATGGATGAAGGACAACGTGTTCGTCCTCATCCTTGGGACGAATATTTTGGGACAACATATTGTGCATATTCTTTTGTGAACTTGACATTCAAAATGCTGTTTCTGATACAAGCTACATCCCTGGAGAGTGTTGCTTCTGCCGTCTGAAAAGTGAACAAGTAAGCGTGCTTTCGTTCCTGACGTGGGATAACACAGGATCCCGGTTTTAATGGGCTGACGACCGAGGCCTGGACAGCTATAGCCTAAGTATGGATCCAAACGGATGTGATGTGGCTTGTCGTCTATCAGAACACGGTTTCATTGATTGATGACTCCCTGGTCGTACTCACGGTCCAGATAGCAGCTCATTGCTCGCAGATCTTTCGTTGTGCACCCGAAGCTGTTGCAAACTCCTTCTCACAAGAAGCCGCAGTCGCGGTCAAGGGAAGACAACAGTGCTTTTAGCAGAAACAACTTCAGCAGGTGTTGGAACCCTGTCAAGAAAGTGAGGAGTAAGCAAAACATCGTTGGAGTAGGCGCAGAAGCACAACTCGGTACTGCTGAAACATCGTTGAGCAGCGACATTTCATTTTAGGGCTGCAGCAACTGCCCACCTCAACTTTCTATCACATGATCACCTATCCTAGGCTTGCTTGATACCTCAGGATATCAAAGTGTAGCATTGATTCCAAGGATGGAGTACCTGCGTATGCACAGTTGCATTGAATGTCCAAGCAGTGGTTTACGCCATGGCTGAAAAAATTCCAACTTGGGAATAATGCAAAACAAATTAGCCCAGGAATGAGAGAAACATGCACCAAAAACGAGGGGAAGAATGTTCAATTATGCCGATTCACGTGTGACTTGTTTTTCAAGAGTTAAAAATGCAGGAAGAAACAAACCGAAACTTTGGATTCGGAAGGGTCTGCAACGGTTCTATTCCTACCTAGTTTGGAGGAACATAGCCTGTGGAGTAATGCCATTCATGGTTTTCTTTGTAAACATGGGCTCAACAACTAAACATAGTCATATCGGCCCAGTCCTTCAAGATAACTTCTTCTTCACCAGGCTTGGACACTCTCGTTGAAATTTTCAACCCAACATAACCCAATTGAAGCTGGGAGGCTGAACTTCTCCATTCTTATGCCTTTGGTGATTGCTGTTTGATATGTGGTTCGACAACATTCGTGCCCCAACCCTCACTGGGAGCTGTTTCCTCCACTTCGTACAACCTCTCATCGAGCAGTAGTGGTAGTAATAGGTCCAGCATGAAGATTGCCCACCACCACCACATGTTCATGAGATTTACAAGCTTGACCTCATCCTCTCTGGTGCTCTGGTTGTCATGGGTTGGCAGCCGAGTGGATTTACCCCTCCTGATCTGCTGTCCCCATTCCCAGGTGCTCATTCATTTCCTCTCTCTTTGTTCAAGTAGACAGTCTGGCCCAGAGGCAGACGGGGTGCCAAGCCAGACAAATAGTGTTCAGCAGCGTCGGAGGGTGAATTTTGCCAAATAGTGGTGCTTAAACACCACTTACTCTTCCGAATTGAAGCACACTCCCCGCTCAAGCAGGGATATCTCACCCTCATCATCTTTCTACCATCTCCATTACCTTTGCTCTTGTTTAGAGCATGTCATGGAACTCCTCACCCATCTGACACATATGGACATGCTCACTTGGGGGAGCTCAAACTTACATTGACTCTGTCAGACGGTAATTCCCTCTTCCTTCAATGTGCCTTCCACGTAGATAGTTCCGAGGGAGAAGATGTATTCACCAGTTTCAGCACAGCGATTCTCAGAATCCCTTCCCTCTACTACCTTCGCATACACAGCCACATATCTTCCCCTCCTTTTCTAGCTCCACTTGGTGCTTGACCGACTTCGAAACACATCATTGTAGAGACTGGTCCGGGCAGATCCCAGCTACCATGCGCCTCCTCTCGAGGTGTTAGTCCTTGCACCAATGCAGCGCAGGAGGTACGGCAGAAGGTTCACATCATGTTGAAACTTCAGGTCATCCACTACTTGTCACGTCAAGGAGTGTGTGTGACATGGAAATCTCCTTGAGACATGGGGTTTATTTGTGTATATGATTGCATGGAAATCCTAAGACTCGGATTTGGGGAAATGTGGTGCCTGAGGCTAGAGGTGACTGTGATTAGGATCCTGATGCCGTAGTGTGGTTGGATACATTACCTTATTGGTCAGGTCTAGATCCTATTACACACCAAATTCCTGGCTGCACGACGGCGGCCGCTCCCACGGTGACTATCTTAATTGTGATCGGCATGACGAATCTTCTTGCAACCAACCGTGGTTCTGAGCTGACCCTCATTGGTCTCCTTCATCTCTATAACAAGGGAGGTAAGCTCATCCTCGAGATTTCTGATTACCGTGCATGTTAGTCCGATGTTGCCATTTGATGTGTGTCCTCCAGGTCTGTGGATGGCCGTTGCCCACTAATGTTCCATGGATTGATCACCGGAACGCTGTCTCCTTATCTTGCCGCCTTGCTGTGTTTAGGCAGTCACCAACTCCGTCTTTTGGCACCGTTACAGTCTCCCGTGTCCTTCCCTCTGCTCATTTTTTGTCTGGGTTTTGGCTCATGCACTTCAGTGTTATGCACCGCATGAATTTTTGTCACTCCTCGTTTGTCTCCCTCGGACCAAACAGCTCCGCTCGCTTTGTTTGCAATGTTTCTGGTCAGTTGGTGTCCGTTCAGGGTGTCGGTGTTTTTGTTCAATTTGTTGGTCTGATGAGGGCCATGTTCTTGCTGATCTTGTTTTTTCTTGTTGTAAATGTTCTTTGTATGATCAAACTTGAACTGAAAAAGTAGGTACATTACTCAATTTTACCTTATTCAATTTTTCTAGACATGTGTATACACATTTTATTCATCAGCCAGATTCAACTGTGATTCTTGCATGGAGTTGGTGTTGTGTGTGAAAACTATAGTCGTCTCAACTCTCATTGAGTGAGTCATCCGGTCAGTCATCGCGTCAGACTGAAATGATGATTGACGCGATGATCGACGCGATTACTGACGCCTTCAGTCATCGCGTCAAGTGATCTTGTCCACAATTCATCGGTGAATTCAAACGTTGTACTTTTTTTTTCCGGCAAAATCTTAGTGACCGTCCAAAAAAAATGTCTTTGCCCAAATCCGTGAATTAATTCATGGATCTCCAAAATTACGAAAATGAGGAAGGTGAAGTCAAACATCAGTAAAATGTGTGCCTGATCTTGAGGTCAGCCTTCTGTCCGTGACCACCTTAGATGACCAGGGCACGCACTTCATGTCTAGCCCAAGGATTGGCACTGTCTAGTCCTCTGTCCCTCTCTTTGACTTCTGTTACTTTTTCTCTTGTTCACATTACATGTCTTTGTCTTCCAAGTATACTCGTCTTCTTCATCATTGCTTGTGCCACATCCACACGTCTGTCATTAAACTCTTGTGTGTGTATCCTGTTCATGGCCTCAAAGCTGCCTTGTTTGGTCTTTCATGCACTGATCACTGCCTTGATTTTGCACAAAGGAAAAAACACCGGTCGCTGTTCTCCACCTCTAACCATCTCACTTTTTAACCCCTTGAACTGGTTCATGCTGATGTCATGGGACCTCTCCCTCATAACTTTCATGGTGGAATTTTTCACTTCGTTCTCTGTCTTACTTATGAATTATTCTGCTTCCATTGGGTATGTTTTGTTGGTGTCATTGAAGAGTGGTTCTCTCATGCTAAACGGGCATTCTAGCAACAGCTTTGTGTCTTCCATTCCAATCGTGGTGGTTAGTTCTTTGGTCTCATCTTTGGATTTCTCCTCTCTTGTGGGATGTGTATGGAGTCTTCTGCTCCCTCAACAACCCAAAAATATGTCATCTTTGAACACTCGAACCGTACCCTTCTTGATGGTGTCCACTTCTTCCTGTTTGATTCCAACCCCTCCCCTCTCTTCACATTCGAGGCCATGTTGTACATGACTTGGACGTGGAACTGCCTTCTCCGCGGTCCTTATGATATCACTCCCTACAAGCAGCGGATTGGTCGTCACACTGATATCTGCTTTGACTTGTGTCTAGGGTGATATCGGTGATGTCTCGGTCCCCAAGGACCTTCATGATGGTAAAACATCCAGTTGCGGTTGTCTCTGTATCTTCCTTGGCATGCTGGGACCCTATGTTTCACCATGTCCTTAAGTCCCGTAATGCTCTCGTCTTTGAACCTGTTTTTTTTAAATGACCTTGATTTTTTGGCCTCTTTGTGTACCTATATCCCACTCCTTTGTTTGTATTCCTTTATCCTTCTCTGATAAAGGACGTTTCTTCCTCGCATCCATTTGCATTGGTATCATTGCCTATGTCATCTCCATCTATATCAATCCCTATGTCCATGCCATCACCGTCAGTGTCTACATAGTCTCCTGCTCCCGAGCTCTCTTTTCCCTCACCTTTACTTGCCTCTCCTCCCTCTGGCTCTCCTATCTCTTCTCCTCTGCGATTCATCACTCCCTCTCTTCCACTAGTGGCACTTAAGCTCCTTCTCTCCCTTTCATTACGCAATGTGCATGTGCAAACTGCCTGGGCATATTACCCCCTGAGAGATACACTCGAGGGGACTGGCTTCAAGCTCTCTCAGCGGGCGTGTGGTGTTCTGTCTAAAGATCCCGGACTCCGTGTCCTTCGCCTCACTGCCACGGGGCTTGGCAGACTCAGTACTGATTTCATGAATCCTGCCATTACCCTTGGATTCTCGCTCATGTCAGAGGAGTTTCACATTTCCATAGATACCTCTGTGCCTGGCTATGTGGATTTTTGCTTTGCTGCAAGTAGTCTCTTTTCCTTGGGACCCAAAGCCACCACTGTTCATGAGGCTCATGAAGCCACAGATGCTCCCCTCTTTGAAACATGTGTACGGGAGAATTTGGCTCGGAAGACAGCCTCTACGCACAGGTTCTTCCGACGCAAGTTGAGTCCTGATGGTGTGATTAATCGCCACAAGACACCACTAACTACTAAGGAATTCTCTTATATCTCCAATGATACATTTGACGAGACAATCACTCCTATCGGATGCTACACCACTTCTTGTACTCTCCTCGTTACAGTTGCATACCATGAATGGGAGCTCGACCAAATGGATGTGAACAGCTCCTTATTGCGTGCAACGTTGGATGAGAAGACCTAGATGGTGCAACCACCCGGCCTCACCGATTGAGCCAACAAGGTTTGGCAATTTTGCAAGGCTTTGCATGGGATGGAGCAATATCCCTGCTGTTGGATCATGGAGATCACCGCCACCCTTAAGAGAGGGGGATATCATTGAAGTATGGTAGATCTCACCCTGTTCCTCACTCTGCCTTTCTCTTTCCTCATCACTATGCTTCTCTATGTTATTCTCTTCTTGTATCCACTTTAACCCCTCTACTATCGAGTCAGTGAGGTCCCTTTTGTAGTTAGCTTACAGGATGAAGGACCTTGGTCACGCTTGACACTTCCTCGGTATGGTACTTGAGTGAGGCCATCCAAACCGCATGCTCTATGTGCATCAAGCAGCCTACATCCACAGCCTAGACAATCGTTTTGCCTCTCAGCTAGCAGCCATTCCAACAGCTTTGATGCCTATGACTCCCGCTTCTCAATTTTTCTGATGTGTCCGGGCTGGGGAGGAAGTTGATGTCACCCACTTCCTCGATGTTGTTGGCTCACTCATGTATCTCACCACAACAAAGTGCACTAACATCATGCTCGCAGTCAATTTCTTGGCGTGGTTTTCCCAGTGTCCGCATGAGCATCATCTTGAGGGTTCTCATTGGGTTGTGCGTTATGAACTTTCCACTGTACATGTCGGGTTGTGCTGCAGACTACAGCCCTCAGGCGCCGTTGAAAGCTATATATACAGTGCTTGGGTATACGACACTGATACATGCAGTAACTTTGGGGCCACTTTCTTGGTAGGGGGCATTGTTGTGCTATGGAAAAGTGGTATGCACGGATGCGTTGCGATGAGTTCCAGCGAGGCCGAGTACATTGCTCTTGGCAAAGGTATGTGTGGGCTCTGTGGTCTGTTCCAGCAATATGTTTTCCTATTTTCTGCATCACTTTCTGCTGCTACAACCAAAGCACAATATTCAACGCTGAGAATTATGAGATGCATCCCTTACACACTAGGAATATCAAGGTTCAGCACCAGGTTGCTCGTAAGGGTATTGTTGCTGGTGTGGTGAAAGTTGTTTGGGTGGAGACATGATCATAGCGGGCTGACTTCTTGACCAAAGTACGCAGTTCCGGTACGTTTAGGTTTGTCATTCAGGCTTTCATACTCATGCACCTCATACTCGCGCAACTTATCCACCTGACTGATCTTGGTAAAGTTCATCCTCTTTGCTTTGCCTCGTACAGCTTTGTGCATGCCGTGTCCTCTCCTGTTGCTTGTGGGTTTTTTCCACTGGTCTCCAAAAACACACACGCACTTCCGTAGGAGATTGAAGCGACATGGCTGCAACTCATGGCAAATGGTTCCTAGTCATATATTTCTTCTCCTGTTCGTGCAGCTTGAGGCCTGTGCAGATAGGGGAATCAGCAGCTCTCTGCATTCCTCACGAAGATCACATTTGTTAAATGCGCACAACTTCCACTTGTATGCCTACATACAATTTAGGATGGTGTTGATTGCTAGTGCATGCTTGTGTGGTTAGAGGTTGAGTTGGCTAGCCACTGGTTGTTGGTCCTGCTGCGGTCGTGCTCACAGAATTTCCCAGGAGCTCACCTCTCTGCTTGATCTGAGAGGTCTGGCTTGACTCCGGGAGTGGCAGCAAGATCACCTCGTGAGTGACACAGGAGAGAGGCTCACTTCACCAAGCTAGCTCAGGTCTATCCAAGTAGCCACTCTTCATTGATCTCTTCGCTTAAAGTCTGAGTGTTTCTTCGTCTCAATTTCTTTGAATCTCTTGCACCTTCTTTCCCTCACACCTTCCCTCAAACCAATTGTCACTGACTAAAAATGCAGCCATGCATATGAACAATGTGTCTGCCACTCGTGCTTGCGGGAAAATGTGGCATGCACATTGTTGTTGCATGTCACATCACATTGGGTGGTCTCTGATTGGACGTTTATGGTTGTTCCTCCCCCCCCCCTCCCCCCTCCCCCCTGACATTAGTAAAATGGTGCAAAATAATGAGAACGAGGGAGAAACAGAGACGCCATGGGTTTGTAGCAAGTTCACTTAGAGAAAAACGTGAGGCAAAAACCTGGGTGAAGCGAGGCATTAGACCGGTGAGTGAGTCCCTCTCCGTGCATCTTGCACGAGGTGTGTCCGCCACCACCCCAAGGATTGAGCCAGACCTCTTTGGAGTGAATCCGAGAGCGGCTGCTACCGGAAAAATCCGGCGGCATGACCCAAGCAAGATCCGCACCCGGTAACTAGCCTAAAGCAACCACAAGACCAACCATGCATGCAAGACAATCCACATCATCCTAAAGTGCATGTGGGCATGTCACCACGTGGGCTTTCTACAACAACATCGTAGATGAGATCTTCCGAAGAGTTGCTGGTTAGCCCATTGGCACAAGGCCTGCGCTATCCAAGTAGCTATGGCGAACAAGATTGAAGCCGGCAAGAACGCCGTAGAACATGAGCGAGTCATTGCTTCAGACAGCCACTTTTATTGCACGGCAGCCATGATGCACAGACGTGTCCGTGTTTGTGGAGACCAATGGGCAGATTTGGTTTTTCATGCATCTCTCATTGTACTCTGTTGTGTCCTCCCGGCTTGTGTACATTGGAGTGCACATGACTGACAGCAAGACGCAACGCTGCTGGAGTGTCGTCTGGTGGAGCCGAAGCACGCTGAGGCTTGCACGCATCTTGCACGTATCCTCCTCCCTCCAACGTACTCAGCTCCATCGGCAGACCTCCTTGGCGGTCGTACCGCCGGCAGTCACTGTCGCTGCATATGCTGTCTACGCGTGACCAGTGCTGGGTCTGACTGTGCTATTGCATTTGCAATGCTGTGCTCTGCTTCGGGTCCAAGTTTCATGTTATTCGGGCACTGTTGGGACCGGGGACTAGCGTAGACCCCGAATGGGTTTAGACAGCTAGAACTCATCGCTGCTGTTTTTCTAGGTGATTCTGACTGCACGACTGCATTTGCAGCACGCGTATTATGGTATGGTCTAGTTTTCAGCAAAAACGGACTACGCCCGGGTTTTGGGTTGTCCGCTGTCTGGCAGGGCTCACCAAGAAAACCCTGCCTGCTAGAAAACATGTCATTTTTTATTGGCATCAAAACCAAGTAATAAGCTCTACAGCGCTGGGCGGGAGCTACAACTTGGAGGGGTCTCCCATTGTTGCTCATTCTCACTTCCTAATCAGTCATTTTCAGTTTTAGCTGTTGTCCGGCGCTCACTCTCAGAACTCTGGTGTAGTAGACTGAGGGGGTAGCCTAAGAAACTAGCGTGGGATCCCGCACGCTGCATGAACACAGCTGATGTCCAAACCTGGTGCATTAGGATTTCAATCTTGGTATCAGAGCCAGGGCGTAGCAAAAGCATCCCCCCAGAACGCGCCCGTGTAGGGAAAATGCTGCCAGATTTTTTCCGGCACCATTGACCCGTTGGGTGGCGTCTTCAAAACGATCCCGACACGGAGGAAATGCTGCCGAAACGTTTTCAGTAGCACTGACCCCACGGTGGTGGTAGCAGTGGTGGAATCGCGACCGGTGAGACCGACCGACGGTGGAGCAGCAAAGACGCACGTGGCGATGACACCGCCAGGAAACTGACTGTGCTGTTGTTGCCAGTGCGGCAGCAGCAGCAGCAACAGCACGCAGCAACAAACACGCAATAAACAGCACCCAGCTAGGAAGCAACAGCTGTTGCAGCAAGCAGCAACAGCGGCAGCAGGCAACAGCCGCAGCCGTTAGCAGCAGCAAGCAGCAAGCAGCACTGAGCAGCCAGTAACAAGCAAGACTAACAGGCAGCAGGCAGTAGCAGCAAGCTATGGTAACAGCGAGTAGCAACAGCAGCCTACATTAGCAGCTTGCAACAGTAGCAGCTCGCAATGGCAGCAGCAGCAGCCCTCAGCGGTAGCAGCGAGCTGCAGCAGCGGCAGCCAACAGCAGCAGCACACAAGAGCCAAAGCAGGCATTAGAAGCAAGCAGCACCAGTGGCAAGCAGCAGCACCAGCACGCGGTAGTAGAAACAAGAAGCTACAATAGCAACCAGCAGCAGCAGCGTAGTGACGAGACAACAAAAAACAACAGAAACAAGAAAGAATACAAGAAGATCATAGTAGAGAGCGTGGATAGGACCCCCACCCTCAAAACTCTTGTTGTAGCAGTAGCAGCTACTACAGCACTAGTAGTTGTGCGCAGTAGCATAGCTATAGTAGGTGCGGCAATAGCAACCACGGTAGCATGTAGCAACGCGGCTGTAGTAGCAGTGTGCAACAGCGCAACAGCTACAACAACTGCTACAGTAGCAACAATGTGCAGCAGCGCTGCATAGCAGCACCAACAGTTGTTGTAGTAGTAGTAACAGTTGCAACAGCTATAGCATGCACCAGTGCAGTTGCAACAGCAGCAACAGTAACAGTGGCATGCCTCAGCATAGCGCAACAGTGGCAGTAGTAGTAGCATGCAGCAGTAGCGTAGCGCAAAGTAATAGTGCGATAATGTCACTGCAGATGTCACCGTTGATGTCAGCAACAGCAGCTATAGCATTACCAACTGTAGCTGTAGTAGCAGCCACCACAAAGACGTCAGCCCGCACCAGCTGAGGTCAGTGCTAACATCACTACTGACGTCAGCACCTACTGCAATAACAAAAAGAAAACCAAAAAAAAACAAATTTAAAAAGAGGGGACTAAACAAGGAGGATCATGGAGGAAAGGGGGGAGGGATCCTCCTCCTTTCTGTAGCAACTCCAACAACTACAACAGAAACAACAGCAGCTGAAGTTGATGCTGCTCTAGTGGCAGCAGCAGCCGCTACAGCACCAACAGTAGGAACAGCAGCAGCTCTTGCACCAGCAAGATCAGCATCAGCAACAGCAGCAGTTACCAAGGTAGCAGCCACCATAGTAGCAGCAGCACCAACAACAGCAACAGCGACAGCAACGGCAGTAAAAACGGCCGCAGTAGTAGCAGCAGCATCACCCGCAACAGTGAAAATCATAGCATCAACTACAACAATAGCAGCACCAGCAATAGCAACCACAGTAGCACCAACACCCTATAGGCTCTGTCGTTGGCCTTGCTGGCTCCATAGATCTGCTTGCCGCCATATGCAAGCACGACACAACGCTGACACAACAGCTAGCGGCATTGCAGCCGCCGACACAGCTACCACAGTAGTAGCCGCCACACCGGCAGCAGCATCAACAATCACTGCCTTTCCTTCCACTGAGGCATGCTAGTCCCACCGTTTCCTATGCTACGCAGTACTTGGTGATGCAGCATACCTTGCGCCAAAGTCAAACTATGTCTTCAGTCCTAGTCCCCGCTTTGGGTGCTGGCTACAGGCCAAAGGACTTTGAAACCCCGCCCCGTCGCTCCAGGCTGGTGATCAGTTTTCGGAGTTGGGAGTTCAGCTTCCGCATCTAGGCGCATGGTCAAGACCTATGGCCATACTACGCCCTTCCCTACGATTCCACCCAAGCCGACTAGGTCTATGATGCTGGTCGTGCTGTGCGTGCTCACGTTCCCGTCGCCCCTCCGGCCTCCCGTCTTGTTCTTGAGCCCTTCCTCGACAACTTCTCCACTGGCGGCCTTCCCGACCCCGCAGCGACATGGCACATCCTCCCCCACTCTCATCGTCTTTCTAGCAAGGTAGAGACCAGTCGTCTGCTTTGGAAGTTCAACTCCCTCCAGATGGGGGAGACCGAGACGGTCACCTCCTACTGGCAACGGGCGGAGGACATTCTTCACCGCTTGGTATCCGCTGCACCACTCCCTTCATTCGCGCTCCTCACCATCAAGCCTGGCGCAACCAGCGCATTCTCCAACATATTCGTCCACTTCACCTGGGACGTTCTCGCCATGATGGCTATCAGGACACCCTCATGCCCTGGGCATACGAGATCTTTCTCTCCATCGAGGAGGCTTGTCAGGACTCTCGCATTCAGTGCACGGAGGCCCTCATCTCTCTTGCCGTCGCCTTGGTGGCTATTGCCACCTTTGCAGCAGCTACGAACTCCGGCGCGTCATCCTTTGGTAAGAAGAAACATAGGGGCAAGAAGGGCAAGGGCCCACAGCACCAGTCGAGCAGATCTAGTGGTTGCAGCTTAGTCTGCCATAACTGTGGTCAGGCAGGACATGGATGGTACACGTGACTGCTCTCGACAAACAAGGCGCGTGTCATCGCCACCATGCGTTACCAGCGTGAGCGTGGCCTCGCCACTACTGTCACGACTGTCAATGCTCCTACTGTATCCACACCGCCCGCTCCCATTTACCTTCCAACAGCTCAGCCGCAGCATCATCCACAACCATTGGCGTGCGCTCCTCCATCATCCGCGCCTCCCTCGTCCTTCCCAGAATCCAGTGCCGTTACGCCGCAGTCCGTCTACTCCATCGTGCCCTCCACTCGTGATAGTCAGTTGGAGCAGTTCATCGCATTCCAGTTTGGACTACCTCTTCCTCCTCCCCAGGGAAGTGCAAATTGCATGGTTGCTGGTGGCCCTGCCCTGCCATACATGACAGAGTCTGAGCTGCGGTCGTGCCCTGTAACTTCATACGTTTCGTTCTCTATCATGCCCTCCCCACCTGCTCCTCCTCGTGATGATATCGCATGGCTGGATGACTGGCAGTCCCGGTTCGCACCCTCGTTTACTGCGTCCGCATCCCTTGTCAACTACCACGTCATTGTTAGCGACCTAGCAACACCAGTCTAGGATCCGGCTGAGACCTGGATCATCGACTCCAAGGCCACGCATCACATGATGGCCTCGCGCGATGCCTTCA
Organism: Penium margaritaceum; assembly: GCA_023375785.1. NCBI lineage: Eukaryota > Viridiplantae > Streptophyta > Zygnematophyceae > Desmidiales > Peniaceae > Penium > Penium margaritaceum. The sequence goes on from SZWC01004422.1 coordinate 145,526, forward strand.
GTGTCCTTGGCCCCGTCACCAATGTCTCTAGGGTTTGAACAGGCTCCGGTCAGGTTTTGCCCGTTCGCGAAGTCGGTGTTATTCGTTTCCAAGGCCCGGTTGGGGATGTCTTCATCATTGATATCCTCTTCATCCCTAGTCTTGAGCTCCATCTCCCTGCTTTGTGTCATTGCCCTTGATTGCATGAGCATGGATGTACTGCACTCGCGTGGTGTTGGCACTGTGTCGTTGCGTCCGTCGAGTCATGTCGTCTTGCATGCCACTACCCGTGGAAACTTGTGGCACGTTCCACGCTTGTCTGCTTCTCCCTCTGGCCCCTCCCCATTGGCCAACACAGGTCACATTTTTGTTACCAGTACACTCTCTCTGCAGCACACACGTCTCATGCACCGCCGCCTCTATCACGCCCACTCTGCCGCTGTCCATAGCATGCTCCGCATGCAGCCTGTCATGGGCCTGGACGCAACCTCTTTTCCCCGTCTGTGTCTTACGCAGTGCATTGAGCGTGCTCAAGGGAAGATGCATCGATCAACCTATACCCTGTCCTACTCACGTGAGCCCACTGCGCAAGACTTGGTCCACTCTGATGTCATGGGTCCCCTCCAGACTGAGTCCGTCCGGAAGCACAGACACTATGTCCTGACCCTCACTGATGACTACTCTCGCTACCGCTAGGTCTTCAGTCTTCAACAAAAGAGCGATGTCGCCCACACCATTTGGGATTGGCTCGTTTGTACTGAGCGCGACTGAGGTTGCCCTCTTTGTCGCTTCCGCTCAGATCGCGGTGACGAGTTTATGGGGGAGACCACACTCTTCCTCGCTTCCCGTGGCATCCATCATGAGACGTCGGCGCGTTATACTCAAGCCTGTAACGGCATCTCTGAGCGGTGGAACCACACCATAGCCGACGTTGTCCGCACCATGCGCGTCAAGTCTGGTGTTTCCGATGGCTTCTACTTTGAAGCCAAGACCTACATGACATGGGTCTGGAACTGGATTCCCCACGGCCCTCTTCCCCGTCAGTCAACACCGTACCAGCACTGGAGTGGCGAGCGCGCCGCCCTCCAGCCGGCTCGCATATGGGGTTGCGTAGCCATCATGTGGCTACCTATCCCACTCCAAGGCGGAAAACTTGAGCCTCCCAGCTGGCCCTGCATCTTTCTTAGCGTCTTGCGTCGATCAAAGGCATGGCGCATCTGGGATCCCTCTTTGCACTCCATTGTCGAGTCCCGAGATACCCTCTTCTTTGAAAACCTGTTTCCCCGCGACCTCGTTCACTTCGGCGCATTGATGTCCTTCCCTTCGCATGGGGGAGTGATGGATCCATCCTCCACCCAGCCGCATCCGAGCATCACATTGTCAACGACCGCTGGCACCTTTGCGCCGGCCGTCCCGCCCGTGTTCGCCAGCCCCTCCGGGCTAGCTGCCCCATCTGCATCCGTTGGTACCTCTACACTTGCTAGCCCGTCTGTGTCCACCAGCCCCTCCGGGCAAGCTACTCCATCGGCGTCCGCTGGCACCTCTGCACCAGCTTCCATGTCCATGTCTGCCAGACCCTCCGGGCCAGCAGTCCCATCGACATCCGCTGGCACCTCTGCGCCAGCCGCGTCGTCCGTGTCCGCCAGCCCCTCCAAGCTAGCTGCCCCATCTGCGTCCGTTGGCACCTCTGGGCCGGCCGCCCCGTCCGTGTCCGCCAGCCCCTCCAGGCCAGTTGCCCCATCTGCGTCCGCTGGCACCTCCAAGCCGGTTGCCTCATCCACGCCGGCACGCTACACATGTGGCCTGGACTGGAGTCTTTGACCCTGACCGTCAACGAGCACACAAGTCACCGCCTTGAGCCTCATCGTGCCACAACCCCTTGTTTCCCCACGAGCTTCTCTGGCTCCGGACACACTCACTCCCATAGTCGTGAGTGGGGACCCTGGCACCAAAGCGCTTGGCTGGACCACTTTGGCAATCATCACTACCCTACATACGGGGTGATCCTTGCGCTATGCCATGCTCCATCAAGGGCATCCATTTGCCGTCACAGCCATGCTCACACGTACACCACCTTGGGTGCAAGACGTGTACGCGCGCACAGTCTGACCCACGGAATGCCGAAAGGATCCAACCACCCTACGTGAGGCTTGGCCGTCTACTGAGGCCGCACACTAGGAGGCTGCATGGGCTGACAAGATCACCACCATTTGACAACATCAGGTCTACGAGCTTGTCGACCTTCCCCCCGACCAAAAGGCAATCGACGTCAAGTGGGTCCTCCGGCGCAAGTGGAAGCCGGTCGGATCCCAGGATAAGTACAAGGTCCATCTTAAAGCCAAGGGATTTTCTCACGTCCCTGGGATCAACTATGACCAGATCTTTGCCCCGGTTGGTCGGTTCTCCACTAGCCGGGCGTTTTTTCAGCCTGATTGCCCAATATGGCTGGGAGCTGCATTGGATGTATGTGAGCAATGTCTTTCTTTGTGGCTCAGAGGATGGCAATGAACAATACATGACAGGGATCCGGTAAAATCTAGCAGCTGCACAAGGCCCTCTATGGCCTCAAGTAGTCCCCCCACTGCTGGAATTAGGAGATTAGTCGTACGCTTCCCAGCGGCGGCCTCCTTCACAGCACTGCCAACCCCGCACTGTTCATCAGTCCGTGAAGCCAGACTTTGGTTGTTTTCCTCATCTACGTTGATGTCCTGCTCATCGCATCAACAGATGCAGCTGTCATCCAACGGGTTAAGGACCTACTGCATACCACCTACCAGATGAAGGACCTCGGGTCGACTCGAGTCCTTCCGGGCATGGAGCTTGAGCATGATCACTCCTTGGATCTCCTACACGTCCATCAAGCCCCATACGTCCAGAATTTGTCAGGGCACTTCGCTGAGGACATGTCCCTCGTGCCGAGAGCATCCTCACCCATGTCACCCGATGGGCAGGTGAAGCTGAAGAGCTCCAATCCAAGCGTTGTGGGGGAGCCAATCGATGTGCCCACATATCTCCGTGTCATCGGGTAACTGATATTCTTGGTAAAGATGACACGTCTAGACATTGTATTCGCCGTCAACCTACTAGCTCAGTTCTCTTAGGAGCCGCGTCACCTCTACTTCGAGGCCGCGGTTTGAGTACTACACTGTGTCGTCTCGACCCCACGGCGAGGCCTCATGTTCCGTCGACAACCGTCCATAATTACGGCAGGCTATACTGACAGTATCTGGGCTGGCATTCTGGACGGTAAGAGTTGACTGGCTAGATCTTTCTTGCTGGCGGCACGGATGTGTCCTGGCGCAGCAGCAATAAAGGTTGCATTGCACGCAGCACTGTTGAGGCTCAGTATGTGGCCCTTGGTTCTGGCGCATCAGAGAGTGTGTGGCTGCATTGCTTGTTGTCCGAGTTGCTTCAGTCACTTCTGTCCATCACATTGTACTATGACAATGAGAGTACCATGGCCATTGCTGACAATGACGGCATACATCACACTTGTACAAAGCACATCAATGTCGAGTATCATTATGTGCGTTCATTGTTGCATGACGGAAGCATCAACATTGTCTGGAATGAGACGGCACGTTAGTTGGCTGACTTCTGGACCAAGGCACTGAAGCGTGACTCGTTCAAGAAGGCTGTGAGAAAGGTTTGTGTGTGTCCATGAGGTCTTTTTCCTCTAACCTTGTCCGCTTGGTCTCCGTGTTCTCTGTCCTTCCATGTGCACTACGCATGTGAGTCATGGGGGATTGTTGTTTTTTCACGCTGTAGTTACTCGGCAGCTTCCTACATAGGTTACTTGTGACAAGGCAGGTGAGCACAGGAAAGGATAAGGCATGCCATGGATGCAGTCACAATGCTTGCCTGGTTTTCACCAAGAAAAGGAGTGAGTGGGGAGTGAGAGCGTTAGAACTGGTGAGCACTCACCTGTACCGAGCACCACGCTCGGACAGGCTTGTGCCGCCACTCTAGGATCGAGCCCGACCACTCCGCATTAAGACCGAGAGCGGCTACTCACCAGTGCACGACCTGAACTGGCACGGTGGTCCCCTAAGGATCTGCACCCGGGAAAATGCAACTCCCCAAAAACACTCGGAATCAAGCAAGCATGATGCGGGGCCCGGCAGTAAGAATATACGAACCCCTAGAATTTACTACAACAGACATAAAGAGTCATGCAATGGTCATGTATGTGCCAAAGGGCACCCATAGATTGAGCAGCTGCTTCATGATGCCAGAGGCTCCAGTCATGGTGGAATCACATGACGTCTCCAACGTGAAGCCATTTTAATTAAATCTGTACAAATGTGTGCATGGGGGTGGAAGACAAATTGGCATATAGATGTGAGTGGCCAACAGACTTCAACACTCCCCCATGACCCGCAGGCAAACAACCACATACACAGAAAGATGAAACCAGGACATGATGAACAAAACCACCAAATATACACCATCCAACTCAACCTGGATCATGGGGACAGATGAGGTCGCCAGCATGAACACCATTTTTTAGGACGTTTTGACTGAGGGCCTTAGTGAGAAAGTCAGCTCTGTGAGAACGTGTGTCCACCTAAGCAACTTGGACAATCACAGCAGCAATGCACTCATGAAAAAAATGATGCTCCATGTTGTGTAGAAGTTGTTACTCAGCTAACCAGCCAATCAGAAGATAGCTGTGGACCTATTTTCTGGCTGGCAGGGTTTTCTCGGTGAGCCCTGCCAGACGCCCGACAGCCCAAAACCCGGGCGTCGTCCGTTTTGCCTGAAAACTGGACCATACCAGAATACCTACGCTGCGAACGCAGTCGTGCGGTCAGAATCAGCTAAAAAATAGTAGCAAAGAGTTATGGCTGCCCGAACCCAGGCAGTGCCTACGGTGGTCCATGATGCCGAACAGGGCCATACAACATGCAACAAGGACCCTAGGTAGAGCATGACGATGCAAACGCGACGGGACGCGCTGGACGCATGCAGAAAGCAATTGCGGTGGCAATGACTGCCGGCAGCACGACAGCCAAGGAGGCCTACCGATGGAGCTGAGCACGTCGCCGGAGAGAGGAGGCTCCAGCGAACTGCGAGTAGACCTCAGCGTGCGTCGGCTCCACCGGATGACGCTCCATCAGCGTCGAGTCTCACCGTAAGTCATCTGCATGCCGATGAACACAAGCCGGGAGGACACAATAGAGCACAATGAGGGATGCGCAAAAAACAACACTCCCCCATGACTCACAGGCGCAGTGCACATGGGCGGGCAGAGAAACGGTCAACACCTAGACTCCCCTAAGGTACGCAGAGACGTAGGCAGAGACAAAGAGGGCAATTCACGGACGCACGCCGACTGAACTCATAGCCTTCTTGAACAAGTCCCGCTTCAGTGCCTTGGTCAGGAAGTCAACCAGCTGTCGTGCTGTCTCAACCCATACGATGCTGATGTTGTCGTCATGCAACAACGAACGCACATAGTGATACTCCACATTGATGTGCTTTGTGCGTGTGTGATGCACACTGTCATTGTCGGCGATGGCCATGGCACTCTCATTGTCACAATGCAAGGTGATGGATGCAACAGACTGACGCAACTCGGACAGCAGACGACGCAACCACACACTCTCACACGTGCCTGAGCCAAGGGCCACGTACTCAGCCTCAGCTGTGCTACGTGCAATGCACCCCTACTTGCCACAACGTCAGGACACAGCCGTGCCGCCAACCAGAAAGATCCAACCCGTGCGACTCTTACCGTCTGGACTGCCGGCCCAGTCACTGTCGGTGTAGCCCACTACGACGACGGACGGCTGATGGCGGAACATGAGACCTTGCCAAGGGGTCGAGACGACATAGCGCAGCACTCGGATCGCGGCCTCGAAGTGGAGGTGACGCGGCTCCTGAGAGAACTGGGCCAGGAGGTTAACGGCGAACGCGATGTCTGGGCGCGTCGTCATCGCCAGGAACATCAGTGACCCGATGACCCGCAGATACGTGGTCACATCAATTGGCTCCCCCACAACACCTGGGTCATGACTCTTCAGCTTCACCTGGCCATCAGGTGACATGGGTGAAGATGCGCTAGGCACGAGGGGCAGGTCCTCGGCAAAGCGAGTGGACAAGGTCTGCACATAGGCAGCCTGGTGGACGTGTAAGATGCCTTGGGAGCGATCATGCTCGAGCTCCATGCCCAGGAAGACTCGGGCGGACCCGAGATCCTTCATCAGGTAGGCGGCGTGCAGCAAGTCCTTGGCACGCTGGATGGTGGCTGCGTCTGGCGACGCAATGAGGAGATTGTCAACGTAGACCAGAACCGCGGCAAAGGTCTGACCTCGCGGGCTGACGAACAGTGCGGGGTCAGCGGTACTGCGCTGGAGGCCGCCACGGAGAAGCGTGCTCCTGATCTCCTGGTTCCAGCACTAAGGCGACTGCTTCAGGCCATAGAGGGCCTTTCGTAGCCGCCACATTCTCCCAATGCCGTCGTCAAAGCCTGGAGGCTGCGTCATGTAGATCTCCTTGCCCTCTAGTGAGCCATGGAGGAACGCGTTGCTCACATCCATCTGATGCAGCTCCCACCCGTGCTGGGCAACCAGGCTGAAGAGCGCTCGGCTAGTGGAGAACCGACCGACTGGGGCGAAGATTTGGTCGTAATTGACCCCAGGGACTTGAGCAAACCCCTTTGCTGTGAGGTGGACCTTGTACTTATCTAAGGATCCATCAGGCTTCCACTTACGCCAAAAGACCCACTTGGCACCAATGGCCTTCCGACCTGGAGGGAGGTCGACGAGGTCATACACGTGGTGTTGTCGGATAGCAGCGAGCTCCTCGGCGCAGGCAGCATCCCAATGTGCGGCCTCAGGGGAGGCTCGAGCCTCGCGTAGGGTGGAAGGGTCCTCTGGGCGCTCTGTGGACCGGACTGAGAGGGCATGTGCATCACGAGCCCCAGGTGGGATGCGGGCGAGTGCAGCCACAACAACATGTCGATGCTCGTGATGAAGCATGGCGTAGCCCAATGCAGAACCCGGGTGAAGGTCTGCGATGATTGCGCAAGTGGTCAGGCCGAGAGCCTTTGTGCCAGGGTCCCCACTCACGACCGTGGGAGTGGAGGAGACATGTGGAGCCATAGAGGGTTGAGGCGCCACAGGACGCGGAGCGACGGTTTGCGCGCTCACTGTCGGCCGAGGTCGGAGGCTGCCGCCTGAGCCACGTGTGTAGCGCGGTCGGGCAGAAGATGGCCCTGAGTCCGACGGGCCGACGGAGACGGACGGGGCTACTGGTCCAGAGGAGCCAGCAGACGCGACAGGCGCTGCTGGCCCGGAGGGGCCAGTTGGCACGAAAGAGCCAGTAGACACAACAGGTGCTGCTGGCCCGGAGGGGCCAGTAGACGTAACAGGAGCTGCAGGCCCAGAGGAGCCAGCAGACGCGACTAGGGCTATCGGCCCGGAGGGGCCATCCGAGGCGACTGGGACTGCTGGCCCGGAGGTGCCAGCACATACGACAGGTGCTACTAGCTCGGAGGGGCCAGCGGACGCGACTGGGGCAGCTGGTCCGGAGGGGCCAGCAGACGCGACGGGGGCTGTCGGCCCGGAGGCACCATCGGAAGCGATTGGGGCTGCGGGCCCGGAGGGGCCAGCGGACACGACAGGTGTTGCTGGCTCGGGTGGGAAAGCGGACACGACTGGGGCAGGTGGAGGAGGCTCGGAGAGGCCAGCGGACGCGGCTGGGACTCTTGGCCCGGGGGGGGCAGCGGACGCGACAGGGGCTACCAGCTCAGAGGGACGAAGTGATGAATCACCCGAAAGCGACTGGACGGAGGACGGACTCACCATTCCCCCACGCGACGGGATGGACACGGACGAGCCGGAGCGGATGAGGTCGCGGGGAAACAGGTCCTCGAAGAAGAGGGCATCGCGGGACTCGACGATGCAGTGTCGGGATGGGTCCTGGAAGCGCCAGGCCTTGGACTGACGAGAGACACCGGGGAAGGTGCAGGGGCATCCGCGGGGGACGAGCTTGTCGCCCATCTGTGGGCCGGGCAGCCACACAACGGCCACGCAGCCCCAGACGTGAGCCGGGCAGAGGTCAGCGCGCAGACCGCACCAGTGCTGGTAGGGGGTGGACTGGCGGGGAAGGGGACCGTGGGGCACCCGGTTCCAGACCCAGGTCATGTAGGCCATGGCTTCAAAGTAGAAGCCATCGGAGGGACCGGACTCGACTCGCATGGTGCGAACGGCGTTCGGCCATGGCACGGTTCCACCGCTCGGAGACGCCGTTCTGGACGGGTGTGTAGGGCAGAGACGTCTCATGGTGGATCCCGCGAGAGGCGAGAAAGGTCGTGGCCTCACCCAGGTATTCGCCACCGCGATCGGAGCAAAAGCGGTGAAGGGGGCGGCCACACTCACGCTCCGCAAGGATAAGCCACTCCTGAATGATTCGGGCGACATCGCTCTTTTGCCGAAGGCAGAAGATCCAACGGTAGCGAGAATAGTCGTCCGTAAGAGTGAGGACATAGCGGCCATGCTCACCAACGGACTCGGTGGGGAGAGGGCCCATGACGTCCGAGTGGACAAGGTCAAGAGGGGCGGACGCACGAAAGGAAGAAAGAGGGTACGTCAACGGTGTATCTTCCCCTGAGCACAGTCAATGCACTCAGTGAGGCACGGGAGAGGGAAAGTCTCCAGGTCCAGGCCCTTGGCCGGCTAGGTGCGGAGCATGCTTTCTACGGCGGCAGAGTGGACGTGGCAAATGTGGCGGTGCAAGAGGCGGGTGTGCTGAGGAGAAAGCGTGCTGGTGACAAACACATGACCTGTGGCGTCTGACGGGGAGGAGACGGGAGGGGAAGAAGAGAGGCGAGGAACGTGCCACAAGTTGCCACGGGCGGTGGCGTGCAGTACGACAAGACAAGACGGACGCAACGACACAGTGCCGACACCACGCGAATGCACAACGTCCATGCTCATGTGGACAAGGGTAGTCACGGACAGGAGGCTGAGCTCGAGACCAGGGACGAAGAGAACATCCGTCAGAAAGACATCACCGGCCGGACTACGGAAACAAACCACGCCAACACCACGGACAGGCAACACCTGTCCGGAACCCGTCCGGACACCGGAGACATCGCTGACAGGACCGAGCATACTGAAGGCCTCACGAGAGGCCATCATGTGATGCGTGGCCCCGGAGTCGATGATCCAGGTCTCAACAGGGTCCTGGACAGGGGTCGCTACATCACTCGCGGTCACATGGCAGCAAGCGACGGACGCAGACGCGGTGGAAGGAGGCGCGAACCGAGATTGTCAATCGTCAAGCCAGGCAATGTCTTCAAGGAGTAGGGTGGAGGGGAGCACGGGAGACGACGAGACAGACGAGGAAACGGGACACGACCGCAGCACAGTCTCAGACATACAGGGATGGGCCGGAGGAGGGAGGTGACGCAACTCGCGCTTCCCTAGGGAGGAGGGCGAGGCAGGCCAAGATGGAGCGCGATGAATTGCTCCAGTTGACGCTCACGGGAGGACGGCCCAGGAGTGTAGACGGAGTGCGGAGTGACGGTGCCGGAGCCGGGGTAGTAGGAGGGTTGAGCCGGCGAAGGAAGCAGAGGTGCTGACGGCTGAGGGTAGTACTGATGCGGGTAGTATTGCTGCGGCGCGGGTGTCTGCAGGACATGCGGAGCTGTCGGAGTAGCAGAGCTGCTGGACGAGGTCGGAGTGTCCGGGCCAGCAGTAGTGGCGGCGGCAGAAGCAAGGCGGCGCTCTCGCTGGCGACGCATGGTGGCAATGACGCGTGCCTCGTCCATCGGGAGAGGGCACGTGTACCACCCGTGCCCGGGCTGGCCATAGTTGTGGCAGACCGAGCCACCGCCGCTGGACCCGGTCGATGACTGTTGCTGCTGCTGTTGCGGTGGATCCTTGCCTTTCTTGTTCTGACTCTTCTTCTTCTTCGACGAAGGCAATGAGGTAGCTGCGACAGGAGAGGCGACGGTCGCGGAGGCAACGGCAGGGGATGCAAGGGCCTCCGTGCAGTGGAACTGGGACTCTTGGCGAGCTTCCTCAATGCGCAGGAAGGGCTAATATGCCCAGGACATGAGAGTGCCCTCGACCTCCATGGTGGAGAGGACGTCCTGAGGGTAGTGAACGAAGACGTCTGCGTACACGCTGGTGGCGCCACGCTTGATGGTGAGGAGCGTGGACAGAGAGGTTGGAGCAGATTTGCCGAGTCGACGGAGAATGTCCTCCGCCCGCTGCCAGTAGGCGGTGACCGTCTCGGTCTCCCCCATGTGCGGGGAGTTGAACTCCCGGAGCATACGGCTGATCTCAGTGTCGCTGGACAGGCGATGGGGCCTGGTGAGGACGTGCCATGCGGTTGCAGGGTCTGGGATGTCGCCAGCGGTGAAGTCGCCGAAAAAGGGCTCCACGGCAAGGCGAGAAGCTAGGGGGGCAACTGGTACAAGGGCACGGACGGCACAATCAGCGTCATGGAGTTGATCGGCCTGGGTGGAGTCGTAAGGAAGGGTGTAGTAGGCCCACAGACCCTCACCCTGCGCCCAGATCCAGAAGCTGAGCTCCCAGCTCCGGAACTGCTCGTCGGCCTGCAGCGGCGGCAGCGGTGTCTCAAAGTCCTTCTACTTGCGGCCGGCACCCAGAATGGGACCAAGGACTGAGGTCACTGTCTGCCGTTGGCGCTGAGTCTGCTGTTGTGCTAGGTAGTACATGGCAGCGGACACAACGGGACTAGCGTGCCCTGGAGGGATGAACGACGGCGGCACAATAGTGGCGGTGTGGGGGGCTGCCGGCTGTAGCGCTGCAAACTGCTGCGTCAAGGCGGCGAGCTGTTGTTGAAGGGCAACGAGAGGGTCAGGGTTGCCGCCAGCGTTACCAGTGGGCTGCTGCTGCTGCTGCTGCTGCAGGGGCGGCGGCTATTGCTGTTGCAACAGCGGTGGCTGCTGCTGTTGAGGCAGCGGCGGCTGCTCCTGCTACTACTGTTGCTGCTTCGGCTGTTGCTCGTGCGGCGGCGGCAGCTGCTATTACCGTGGCGGCGGCGTCTGCTCCTGCTACTGCGGCAGCGGCGGCTGCTGCTGCGGCGGCGCCGGCGGCGGCTGCTGCTGCTCCAACGGCGGCGGGTGCTGCTGCTGCTGCTGCTATTGTAGTCGCTGCAAGAAAGGAGGGGTAGGGGTCCCCCCAACAGAGGAGGACCCCTCCTCGCCAGGACTTCCAGCCATGACTTAGTGTCCCTTGTTTTTTTTGTCTTAGTGCGCTCATGGCAACAGTGGGTTGGGGAGGTGGGGATTGTGTCCACCCCTTTGGCCTTCCCCCTTTCCCATTGCCCCCCCCCCCTCCTTTTTCCTCTTTTTTTTCTTTTTTTTGTGTTGATGACGTCAGCAGTGACGTCGGCAGAGGGGTGCTCACGTCAGCAGCGGCGGTTGTTGGGGCCGCCGCTGCTGTAGTTGCTGTTGATGCTACTGCAGCCGCTGCTACTGCTGTTGTTGGTGCAGCTGCTGCTGTTGCTACTGCTGCTGCTGCAGCTGTTGCTACTAGTTGATGCTGCTCCTGTTGCTGCTGCTGCTATTGCTACTGCTGCTGCAGCTGCTGCTACCGTTGCTACTGCTGCTGCTGCTGCTACTGTTGCTGTTCTGAGCTGCTGTTGCTGCGGGCTGCTGCGAGCTGCTACGAGCTACTACATCTGCCTGCTGTTGCTAGTGGTGCCAGTCACTGCTCATGGGTGACGTTGCCGCTTACGTCATCACCCTCAGACATCAGACGTCGCCTGCCGCTCACCTCCTCGCGTCACGCGTGGGGGTCATTGTTGCCGAAAAAATTTCGGCAGCATTTCCCCTGGCCTAGTGGCCGTGGGAAAAAATCTCACGCCGCCACCAGGCGGGTCAATGCTGCCGGAATAAATCCGGCAGCATTTCCCCTGCATTGGCGCGTATGGGGGTCCGCCGGCGTTGTCTGGCACCTGTTCGCCAGTCTTCTGTTGATGCTGCTACGCTCTGGCTGTGATACCAAAAGGAAAACCTAGGCGGCAGGTTGGGGCAGCAGCGTTGTTGATGCAGCGTGCGGGCTTCCACGCTCGTTGCTCAAGTCAGCTGCCCCCTCAGTCTGCTGCTCTAGAGTCTAAGTCTGAAAGCTCTGGGTTTGTTACTCAGAAACGTGCGCGCCAGAGTTAGCGCCAGAAAGCAGCTGAAAACTGAAAGTAACTGGTTAGGAATAAAGAATGAGCAACAATGGGAGACCCCTCCAAGTTCTAGCTCCCCCCACTAGTGTAGAAGTTGTTACTCAGCTAACCAGCCAATCAGAAAATAGCTGTGGACCTATTTTCTGGCTAGCAGGGTTTTCTCGGTGAGCCCTGCAATTGGAAATAATTTAGGGCATGCAGGCCCATGCAAAAACGAACATGAGCTCTGTGTGTGAGTGCGATGCAAAACGGCAAGAATTTGGCTAAGTCTGGAACGCTGAATATAAAGAACAAGGAGAGAGTACAAATGAGCCCCTAGCGGGCTTAAGTAGGGGCGCCGGCAGCTAGCCGCACCGGGCCCCGTCACCCCCGCTGAGCTGAAACGGGTCAGCGGGGAGAACGCACTGCGTACACCATGATAACAATAACGGTGGTCTCCTCGAGGCACCGGAACAGCTCTCCGAGTACCCGGGTCTCGACCACCGAGAAAATAGGAACAGTGCCAGAAAATCTCATAATCAGCGTCCAGTCATCACAGACGGCTTTCCGAACATCGGAAACCCCACAATAGCCATCGGGTCTCCTCGTCGCACCGGTACAGTCAACCGGGTGCGCGGGTCTGAACCCACCGAGAAAACTCTCCTACCTCCTGACAAGCCCACATGGCTGCCGGAACGCATCGACCGCGTCTCGCCGGCGCTGTCGTAGGTGCTGGAGAAGTCTCGGTGCAGTCCGGAGGCCCGTCGTGTCGTCACGC
>SZWC01004423.1:4310-20461 GCA_023375785.1 Penium margaritaceum
TCCCTCTCCCTCTCCCTCTCCCTCTCCCTCTCCCTCTCCCTCTCCCTCCCTCCCTCCTTGATCGTTCTTCATCTGCAGCATCGATTGGAGTGCACGTCCGTGCGCTCCAAATGATGACTTGTGCTGCGTAACGTCATCCACAGACGTGCGCTCCACATGATGCTGCAGACGACGAACGATGTGGCGAATGTAATTCAACATCACGCCTGAAGTTGTCTCATTTCGCAGCTCTGTGCTTCACGTCGGAAAGTTGTCTCATTTTCCTGCTCTGATTCGTCAAAATTGAACTGAACTGACTCTCTCCTCTCGACTTGACGCTGCAGATGACGAACGATGTGGTGAACGTTTTCAACATCACAGCAGGCGCTCTGCTTGCGATCGTGGCTGCAAGCATCCTGTGATGGGCATTTCGACGACATGACCTGATTGTTTGGGCGGCTGACCTAAGGCGTACTTGCGCACAATATGGGGTGGAGTCGATGCTGTAGGATATCCCCCCTCCAATGTTACCACACGAACCACGCCACACCATGCCAGACTCCCCACATCCAATGTGTGGAGCTCGTCGCAGGTGCAGTCTCCGTCTAGTCTGTGGAAGAAGTGCTCCGTCCTTTGGATAGTATGCAGCGCAGCTTTGGCGCCCATGGGGCTGCTCCACCTTTGTGTTTCACCAGTTTTGTGTACATACTCTCTTTTGTGAATAGCATCGTCACCGGTGGCTGTTTGGTTGGAAGCGCAATCTTCGTGGATGCCAACGGCATGTGTGTCACAACAGTTTCCGACCTGGCGATTATATTGTGGTACACACCGACTTTATGAAACATCTGCCATTGGTAGACGGACGCATGCTTTCATTTCCCATTGCTGGTCTTGTTCAAGTGCGGTCTTACCGATACACTACTTGCTACCCATTGGTGTCCAATCACACACATGTCTGTGCAGGACATCGAATCAGCATGGCTATGAAACAAACCAAGTGGTCTCCTGAAGCATTTGATGTGCTCAACCACAATGGTGGTCCTGTAGCCCTCAGCCATTTAGATGACATAGTGTTGTGCAATGAGCCAGTTGGTAGCACGTTGGATTCTCTCGTCCTCATTTGACTGGAGGAGAAGCTCCCATAGCTACATGCCCACATGCACTTGTGGATGACTGCGCGTGCACAGTTGGTTTTGTGGTTGCTTAGGTCAATTGCAGGGTGCTGATCCTGCTGAAGTCATGTTGCTAGGATTTTCCAGCAGCAACCGCTCTTGGATGGATATCGATGAGGTCTGGCTCGACCCCAAAGGTGGCAGCAACCCTTTCCTCGTGCGTGATGCACTCATGCGTGAGGTGCAGCTCTCTCATCGGCTTAAGATCTCACTCCATCCATCACACACTACCACATACTTTGAATGGTGAGCTTGAAACTGCAACCATGGCGCCCCCCTCACTCACTCCCTTACTCCCTTACTCACTTCTGCTACCCACAGTCAGTGGTGGCCATCGTCCATTGAATGGCTTGAGCTCCTTACTGTCAAAAGAACCTGGATGTCTGAGACTAGAGTTCAGGCAAGTAGCCTGACAGCACAAATTGATGACGACTATGCTGCACTCATCTGACTTGTTGGCTTCTGACTACATCTCTGCAACCCATCTGAGGTTCTTCAAGTGAGTTGCATGAACAGCGATGCTAATGAGGTGGCAAGGATCTTCAGCTAGATTTCCATAGCGGGAAGAAAATGACCAATGATGCACATTACGAGCTATTTCTATCAAAATCATGCCAAGCTGGTCCAGGTCATGTAGGTGCATCCCTGATGCATCCAAATTGTTAAACTCTAAGCAGAACACACATCAACCATGATCACTACTAGCCATACAACATGCCACATCATTCACCAACAGATAGAATATAGCCACTTGGCTTTCCTTCCGTTAGAGCAGGCGCCAGAAAAGCCAAAACCGGTGGTCATCACCGGAGAGATCTACAGCAAATGAAAGTCAAGTCAGTGGCATTGCAACACTACCTCCCATGTCATCACTTGCTGGCCCTTCCCCTCGACCTCACCATTTCCCACCGACTACTCCTCACCCTGACCATGCCTCACCCCAAAACCTACTGCCGCTGAGCTTCGCAATGTGTCTGCAGCACGGAAGCATTCAAAATCACAGGGGCCATGCTGCAAGACCATAATATATATCGTTAGTGATGCTCTTGCTCTCCAAGGCAGTCCTGACATAGCTCAACCGCTCAGTTGAGTCCAGTCCTTCAGGGAGGTGTGGGCGCCACCGCGCCCCTGTGGGGCATGGCGAGAGGCTTGCTCGACATGGAGAGGGCGAGAGGTAAGAGGGGCTCATGGCCCACACATCATCGCGGCTATGACGTGTGGGGCTGACATAGCCCAGTCGCCTCGCCGCGGCCAGTGACAAAGTCCTTGTGACATAGCACACAGCTGTGCGCCAGCTCATGGATGTGTGTCCCCACAGGCTTGTCAACTTCCACAACCAGTTTCAAGTCAACACCCACGGAGGTGCGGAGAAGAAACCACACGTTCATTGACACAGGGACCACGTCAACCTCAGCCGCACACGGGCTTCGAGTCGAAGCACTCGATGAGCGTCGCAAAAAGCTCGTCGTCCAGAATGCTGCCCATCTCCGGACCAAAGAGGTCTGCACCGCCGCCCTGCGCGGCCGGGCCAACAGCCAGAGCACCTGCCGCTGCCTCGGCAACCTCCTCCCGGCTCTGGCTCTGGCTGTGGCCGTCGCTCCCTCCCATGGACGACTCCACGCTGCCAGACGACGCGGTGACGCCACTCGCGTGGGAAGTGGGACTGTCATGGTCCTGCCTGGCTTCACTTCCCCTATCGATCCGATCCCGCTTGCACACATTTCCCTCGCCGTCCAACGTCAGCCTCAGCTTCGAAGCATCCTCGCTCCCTCCACAGCCCTCCATCTTCCTCTTCTGGCCACTCAGACCTCCCTCGCAGTCCTCGCCCTCCACCTTCACCCCGCTCGTCCCTCGGCGGCTGCCGTCCATGAGGGACTTCAGCTTCTCAATCTCCGCCTGCAGTGACTCGTTCTGCTCCTGGAACTTGCGGATCTGCTCGTGGGCCTCGTTCAGGCGCCGCTGCACCGCGGCGTTCTCCACCCGCAGCTTGGCCGACTGGATCTCCAGCTCGTCCAGCCGCTCCTGCCGCCGCTGTCGTGACCGCTTCGCTGACGCCCGATTCGACATCATCCTGCGGAAGAGACGACACAGACGAAACCAGGCGGGGAAAAAGAGGGGCTCAGTGGAAGTCTTCTGTCCACCAACTCTAACAGAACCGTGGAAGGAACAGTCTCTGTCCGGCGCGATGGGAGCCACGTCGGCAATTAACAGAACAGAGACGAACCCTCGAGACGGCTATCAAACTGCTACATCTGCCAAGCAGTTTTGTCCGTGAAATTTAGCAGAGGAACGAAGCGAAGGGAAAAAACGACGCGAAAAATCTCACCTCTTGTACTTCTTCTCGTCCAGCTCATCCTCGTTCTCCCCATGAAGCCCGTCGTTCGCCCCATTCGGAAAACCGTCCATCTCCACAACCTGGCCCATGCCCCAAGGCACACCGGTCGACATGATGGGGGCGCCGATGACTCCCGGCCCTGCCAGACCGGCAGCTGCAGCAGCTGCGGCGACGGCCGCTGCAGCAGCAGGAACCCCCGTCGCGGGAACCCCGCCGTTGCCACCCCACATCACGCCAAGCCTAGGGTCTGCTGCCGCCGCTGATGAGACAACCGGCGACGCAACGAGAGGAGATGAAACCACCGAAGGCTTCTGAACACCCCCCTGCAGCAGAGCAGCACTCCAAGACGGCACCCCCTGCGTCTGCTGCTGGCCCTGGATGGCTAAGGCAGCCAGCTGCGCTACTCTCTGCTGCTCCTGCTGTTGCTGCAGCTGCTGCTGTTTCTGTTGCTGCTGCTGTTGCTGCTGCTGCTGCGTCTGGAAGTGGTACTGCTGCAGCAGGACCCGCTGCTGGAGCGTCAGACCAGATAGGTTTCCCCCGGGGGTCAGAGGTTGCTGCTTGTCTCTGCACAGACAAAAGCCGCACATTATGCAAGGGAGAGAAGCAAATTTCAGCAGGGACAGTGTGCCAGGAACAAGGAAAGGACAGTGAAGTGTAGCAGGCCTTGCTTTTGCAAAGGGAAACAACCGCAGGAGACGGAACAGTGATAGCGACAAACGGCGGATGACACAGTCTTCCCCTCATCCACAAGCCGAACACCTCCCACAATGTGACAAGGAATGTCATCAACTGAGAGAAACGAAACGCCGGAGTGCGGACGAAGGTCTCCACGCAACGGCCTACACACCCAGCAGTGACTCAGTCTCAAGTGCCAGTCTGCAGTTCTGCGCTGCTGAGAACGAACAGGCTTGCTTGCTTAGCTGCATGGCTTCGGCGCTGTGCCAACCTGTTGCGGGAAAACGGCAGAAGGCTGGCAAAGGTCAGCCTTCACCCGCAAGCGATTGCACTACTTGCCCCGGTCTCACACCCGTACTCGGACTCTCTTCTCCGCATGCTCATGTCAGGCTGCTCAGGGGGCAGCTCACCCAGTCACATCTGACGCCGCATCAGACATCGTCGGTGGTTGGACGGTGAGCGGGAAGCCTGACACCTCGCCGCCCCATCCGCCGAAGCCTCTAGCTGCCCTGTCGGAGACTTGCTCCGGGAGAAGATCGGGCGGGCGGCACATGGTGGGCTCAACTACGTGCTACTGCTGCTTCTGCTCTTGAAGCTGATTAGAAACGATGAAGCTGGTTAGGGGAGATGCGAGAGCACTGTTCCTGTCGAGGGCAGACGAGAGTAAGATCACTTCCGAAGTCAGGTACTTGCAATAACGATGACTGTTCAGAGCATAAAGAACGAGTAACCAAGGGGCGATGTGATGCACTAAACGCTGAAGAGGTGAGACGCTGAAGAGTTGTTGAGGACGAGGCTGTTGGAGAGCTCCCGTTGACGGCCTTCCTACCCGTTGTTTGTGAGTCGACGGCGATGAGGTTTTAGTTATTTTTCCCCCTGGGACCCGACGCAAGGCAGCTGGAACGTTCGGTAGAGCGACGAAACGATGGGACGATGGCACGATGAAAAAGAAGACGATTCCGGCGGCAAGACCGATGTCAAACCAGCGGCAAATCTGTGGATGACCGCTCCATCGGCAGCCTAACTGTAGCAGTAGAGATTCAGCCGGCAGTTCGAAAGCTTTACAGGAATGTACACCACGTGACGGTTTGCATCGCAGGAACCAGGCCAGGAAAATGATGGTTTCCATTTTCGAAGAGGTTTTGGTGGCAAGGTTTGAGACGATAGTGTCGCAGTAACAAGCAGCGTTTATACCGACATACTGCTCTGTGAGCCGCCAAGGAACCTAGACCCAATCAAGCAAATACCTATGAGCAGCGAGACTGCCGCCGCTAATCGGATGGAATCGTCAAATTCACCGATTTTGAAGACTACACGGAAATACTTCATTCGAAAACATGTTAGTCTACATTTTGCAAATAGTAGGGGATATCTAACAGTTCGCATAATGTTTTCTCACAAATATTCGAGTAAGCTGGCAAGTTTTACTGATGGTTTCACTTCTGGGCAGAGCATTCTTCTTCCGTCTTGAAAGGTGCTCTTCGGCTGTCGTCTTTCCTCGATAAAGACAGACAGCCTTGGTGGACAAGACTTTGGCTGAGGTCATCTAGATTAGTTATAAAAATGCACAACTGAGCAAACCAGTGAACACGTTTTGGTAACAGTCGTGAACAAATCGGTGCCGACGCCGAGACACGCCTCAGAAACCCTCGCTACGAAAGCTCATTTCCGGAGCAAGAAGAGTTGTGGCTTCCCGGAACTGCTGCCAAGAATACTGAAGATTTTGGCAGACCGGCAGAACCCGAAGTGAATGAGGCATCATGAATACGACGCATTGTCGTTGAAGAAAGAGACCTACAAACGCGCGCTTTCCTCCCGTCTCACGCGCTAGCGCACGAGATACGAAGCAGATATTTCCACCACTATGAAGCTGGCGATGGATATATTCACGCGCACAGACAGTGTGCGCCTGCTGCTCATATCGCGATCCGAGTAACGACAATCCAATGAGAAGAATTTTGGGCTGCCAGCACTGCGCGGAGAGCGCCGATTCATCGCATGAGCTGGAATTTGGTGAGCTCCGTCCAGCTCCGCAATGATTGAAAAAGAACTGTTGAGAACGCCGTCGTGGGCAGTTCCGCCCTTCACCTTGACGACTTTTTGCCAAAAAAAAGTAATTTTGGTCTGAGGCATTCCAAGAGAACAGTAGATCGTTCGAACGAAGAACATTAGCGTCTAGTGTGATGCCTATCTGTGTCAACACAGCACTAAAAAGATATGTGGTATTCCTCCCGTTTCTTTTCCTCGAATCCAGTTGCCACCCCATTCTGTAGATTGGTTGGCACAGGACCTAAACATGACGACAGCAAGGCCTTGAGGATGGCTCGTCGACATTCAGTGACCGAGTAGCCCAAATGTAACGCTGCCCACGGGCAGCCAAAACTAGTGCGGTGTTCCGCAGCTTTCTTTTTTGTAGTGAGCGGAATCGAACCTCTCCCACAACAAACATTTATTGTTGTATGCGCTACCCAGACAAAATGTACCTACGCGCTAATAAGGCGAGCGGCACCGCCGGAACCGGAAGCCCACAACAACTTGACAAAACAATTATCAAGCGATGATGTACCACCGGGAGTTGAGCCTGGATCCCTCGGCCAGCGGAAAATTAAGTCGACGGCGACTCGAATTCGCGAGGCCGTCGAGTTATCGGAGGGCCTCACGGAGGGTCGCCATGCGACTCTACGCGACACCCTCAGGTTGATAAATGTATCGATACAATTCTGGTTTCACTACCATTCCTGAAAGTTTTTATGGAAAAACTGTCGTGGAGGAGGTCGGCGGGACACCCTCCACGACAATATACATCCTTCAAACACGCACGATACAATTGTAGTCTGCCAAAGCAAAAATCTGTCAGATCCTTACCTGCCACGTCATTGTCGCTCACTAAAAGATACCAAAAAAAAAATGCGGAACATCACAGCTTCAGCTTCTCTCTTTTGGGAGATGTATTGCAGGGATGAACGCAAAAGATACGGCCTAATTCCTCTATACCCACTGTTTGGGCCTCTGAATTTTATCCTAGCCATTTCTCGCACAATTTAAACACAGTACTCACTTTACACAAAATATGCATGTTGTACCCACCTTTTCCAAAGCGCCTGAGATCATGCATGCCGCGCCCAACATTGCAAAACAAATTCATGCTACACCGGTTGTAGATGAATTAGTTCGACAACAGTGGGTATCCAAAGTCTGATTTTTCATAGGTTTCTTGTGAAATATTAATTTATCCTATGTTCATTGTTCCTTTGCGTGACTTAATTTCTAACATTTCTATTTCGAATGACAATTAGTCGCGTTTTTAGTTCGTAAAACACTAGGGGTGTCATTTATATCGACTCAAGAATCTTTTTTCCCCATCGCCGGACATTGGCCGCTGGTCTTTTGTGTACATCACAATCACACGACTGTGGATGTCCACGGTGGCGTTACATGCTCGTTCGCAATGCGAACGAGCAAAACAGCCCTCAAATGAATGGGCATGTCTGTAGGCAGCCGCAGTTGCTAGGATAGGCAAGTAGGCAGGCATGGGAGTGAAGACACGAATCGGGTGGGGCAAGCTCACTTAATGCAAGAGAGGGTAAAGATAATCGAGCAAGTGAACGAGTAAGTAGCGAGCGAAGTGGTAAATGCCGGTTGACCGGGCCACCCACGCGAGGCTCTCGACGTGGGGCCCGGACGCCACCCAGGTGTTGTAGTTCGTTGGCCACTCACAAATCTATGATCTCTTGCCTCTCACACTCAATACACACTCTGCACAGATTAAATGACAATGGTCCCACCTGGGGAAGCATCCGACGTGCCCATCCTGGTTGGAGCCGTTGACCCTCTCAAGCTGCTGCAGCTGCTAGTCCCAGGAATGCCCTCGGGCATAAACGTGACCATTGCATGATTCTACATGGTTTTCTATGATTCTCTGTGATGCAGTAGATGCTGAGGCCCGTACATTCTCACTGTCGTGCCTTGCATCATATTATGTTGCCTTGCATGTGGTGGGGGAGCCGCATATTTCCCGGGTGCTGATCCTTAGGGGGCCACCGTGCCGGTCTTGACCGTGCGTTGGTGAGTAGCCGCCCTCGGTTTATTCCGAGCGGTCGGGCTCGACTCCCGGGTGGCAGCACTAACTCACCCGAGTTTGACACTCGTGGTGAGTGAGTGCTCACCGGTACTAGTCTCGCTCGCTCCCCCCCGTCTCTCTTGTCTTTGTTGAGTACACAACTTTGCAAGGAAGTTACCGCATCCATGGCGTCTCTCACTTGGTGTGAATTGTTGCATTCACCCACCTCACCAGACATGGCCTAGTCATGTAACTTCCTAGCAACTACTGGTATCAGAGCAGTGAGACATGCCTCTCACCGCTCGGCGATCCTTGTCCTTGGAGCCCTTAGCGGTCCACGTCTCCCGTGGTCCACGCATCACCACAGCTGCTCTGGCAGCTGCTCTCGGTCTCCACCTTCTTCCAGCCCTCAGCCGCTGTCTCAGCTGCGCGACGTGGCCACCCTCAATCTAACGAGGCTGACATTGATCTCTTGGGGCCCCACGAGCGCTCTCCCGCCCCAAGATGCTGGCACCTCTTCCGGCTCTCATGCCGCCCCCAGTCGCCTCCTCTCTGCTCCCAGCGAGCCCCGGCTACTCTCGCGTGCTTCCCACGCTCAGCTGCTCTCTCAGCTGCCAGCCATTCTTCGCGGTCACTCTTGACCGCACTCGGGTGTCCGTGACTTACAGCTACTCTCGGCTGCCCTCGAGGCCGTCTGTAGTGCTCTGACGCACCTCCCGCCTCCTCTCTGCTCTCGGCGAGCCCCGACTGCACCCGATTGCTCTCGCGTACTCTCCACGCGCAGCTGCTCTCTCAACTGCCAGCCATTCTTCGCGGTCACACTTGGCCGCACTAGGTGTCCGTGACTTGCAGCTGCTCTCGACTGCCTTCGAGGTCGTCTGTGGTGCTCTAACGCACCTCCCACCTCCTTTGTGTCTCCCGCGGGCCCTTGCTGTACCCTGCCCTTTCCCGCGTGCTCTCCATGCTCAGCTGCTCTCTCAGCTGCCAGTCATTCTTTGCGGCCACTCTTAACCGCACTCAGGTGCCTGTGACCTGCACCAGCCACCCTGGATTCACCACCATCTGACGGGCCCCCTGACGAAGATCTTCATTGTCCTCGCACTGTAGCGCACTTCACCGACCGTAGGTGAGAGAACCCTCTGGATTACAACCCTCCTAGGCCTCCAGACAATGACACACCACTCTGGTTCCGCATGCTCGACTCCTCCTACTGGCAAGAAGATCTGGAGAGAGCAGCAGTTGCACGAGTGGAGGGGATCAACCGACAAGTGTACACCGCGGATGATCTGCCACCGTCACCTCCTCGTTCCCCCATCATGCAACCGCCGGCCAGCACACCACCTTCCACCTCTGCATCTACCGTCAACGCCACCGCCGGTCCCCCTCACGTTGCTGCTGCATCTGCTGAACCGTCACCGACACCGGAGGTACCAAGTGTCATCCGTGTGCTTCCCGTGCACACAGACCCCATCGGTCTTGTGGGAGCCATTCTTGACGCAGCAGCAGCAGCCGCAGAAACCTTTGCTGCCAGTGCCCGTGCTTGCAGAGCTCCCACCCAGAATGTCGTGGGTCGAGCCACCGATGCCTACGCACACGCACCAACTTCTCTCACACTGCTCACTGCTGCTGCGGCAAACATCGCCACTCAGATCACCTCAGCAGCAGCCTCCGTCGCCACCGCTGCCTCATATGCCGCCGATGCCATCGCAGTAGCCGTCGGCTCCATCCGAGCCTCCACAGCAGCAGCTGTTTTGACCCCCACAGGTGCCCCACGGGAGCTAACTCCACACATTGCTATAGGGGTCCTCGTTTCCTCTTCATCTGCGGTAGTGGCCGGAGCTTCTGTCACTGGCCTTCTGTGTTTGACCGTGGCAGCTGCTGGGTGGGTGGCATTGCTCTTCTCCTCAACAGCAGCTGTGGTGGCCCCTCTCTTCGCTCTGCTGCACCGTCACTAGCTCGGTGAGACCATCCCTCACCCTGCATGCTACGCTCCCTTCCTCTTCCCTCTCATCTGTGTTGGCATTCTTGCTCTCGTATTCTCACCTTTCCACCATGCCTATGCCAGACGAAAAACTAGAGGCCCTCCAGGCCGCCCTTAGTGAAGCACAGGCCGAGCACTGGAAAGCGCAAGATGAGCTTGACCGGATGCGGGACGCACAGCAGGAGTTAGCCGTAAAAATAGCTACGTTAGTTCTTGAGCGTCTCCGCTCTGTCCCAGCCTTTGCTGCAGTGCTGCCTGCTGACCAGTCAGGGTCTACAGACTCATCAGCACCACTTGTTGGCGGCGTCGCCAACGCCTCCTCTCCATCTCTCTCAGCTGCAACAACCTCTGCTCGTACTCCCCCACCAATGCGGCAGAAAGGTTTTGAGACACCGCCACCGCGGTTCACCTCCAAGCCCACCTTCACATCCTGGGAGACACGCTTCAGTGCGTGGGCTCAGGGTGAGTTGCTATGGGCGTACTACTCCCGTGCCAAGCCATCCTTTGTGCCGCAGCCAGCAGAGGCTGCACGTGCTGTGCGGGCTCTTATCAACGCCGACCCCGATAATCTTCTGGATGATATTGGTGCGTACAATGCAGACCCCATCCGAGGCACCAATGCAGACCCAGTGGGTGCCTACGCGCTCATCCGCTGCCGTAAAACTGTCACAGGGCATGCCGCCCAGAGTGCACTCACTGTTCAGTTCAACACGTTGCAGATGCGGGCGAACGAGACAGCAGATGAGTACCGGGCACGCAGCCTTCGCCTACTACGTGACCTTGGCAAGGCCGTCCCAGGTCCTCTCTCCGCATGTCTGTCCATTGTCACTGGTCTCATTCCTGAGCTGTCTGACCTGTATCTCCATGTCTCTCAGGCAGAGCTTGAGCGCCTTGCCTCTGCACCTGTCCCTGCTGATTCCCCACCGGGGATTGGTCCCCTGTTTGAATTCACTGCTGCACGTTTCAATGACTGGTGGAGCGCCCTCCAGAACAAGCGCCTGCATCGCGCCGCCATTGCAACAGTCACTACCTCCTCTCCCTCCGCTTCCACTGCAGCCTCTTCCACTGTCTCTTCCCTTCAGGGCTCAGTCCACTCCACACAAGCTTCCACGCGCGGCGGAGGCAATGGCTCCAACTCCGGCCGTGGTGGGGGTCGTGGGGGCAAAGGGCGTGGAGGTGGGCATGGCGGCAGGGGCTCTGGCTCCTCTGTCGCTGAAGTCACCTTCAGGAACTGCGGCGCCACCGGCCACTCTGCTCTGAAATGTCCTACTCCCCGTGACGATGCACGCCTTGCCTCCTCCATGCGTGCTCATTGGACACTCACTGGTGTCACTACCTCCTCTGCTGCCGCCACCATGACAGTCGCATCTTCCTCATCCTCCTCATCTGCTTTGGCCCTGACTACGATGCTGGCCCTTCTTCAGCCGACGCCTCCTGCACCTCGTCCCTGGGGCTGGGTGCCACCACCGTCCGGCCCTCCACACTACGGACCCCCGTCCTCCCACTACTCCATTCCTAACTGGACTCGTGACGATGGCCACTACTCTGACCGCTCATCTGACCGCCTCTCCGAGCGTTCTTCTGATCGCCGAGATGAGGAGCGCAATCTTGAGCGTCGTCTGGCTGAACTTCTCCATCTTCGTTCTCAGGGAGGTGAGAGTGTGAGTGGCCAGTCCCGTGTCCTGCCCTGTGAGTCGGATGTCACTCTCCGTGGTTCTACCTCTGGTGGTGTGCAAGGGGAATTGCCTGACGATCGCGCCTGGATTGAACACTGGCAATCTCACACGTTACCCGCACGTCTTGGACATTCCACCTCTCCCCTTGTCCGTGGTACTATGGCTATCTGTTTGGTCCTTCCTTCCACTCGTGCCTCACCTGGCCTCTGGATCATTGATTCTGGGGCCACACACCACATGACCTCTTGTCGTTCTTCCTTCGTGTCTTTTGGGCCTGTTCAGTCTGTGCGTTCTGTACGAACTGGCTCCGGCCAGCTTCTCCCTATTCAAGGTATTGGTGTTATCCGCTTCGTTGGCCCCGGAGGCACTGTCTATCTGCCATATATCCTGTACGTCCCTGACCTTGAAGTCAGTCTCCTCTCTGTGACCACCCTTGACGATCAGGGCATGGACTTCTCGTCCAGCCACGGCCTTGCCTCCATCTCACTCCGTTCTTCTGGCCGTGTCGTTCTACGTGGTGTGCGTTGCGATCGCTTGTTCCGTGTGCCTCTCACGTTGTCCTCACCTTCCGCTGCATCTGCCTTTGTTCACGTCGCTCCCTCACTGTCGCCTGATCATGCTGATCTCCTACATCGTCACCTTTGTCACATTCACACTGCCGCCATCCAGCGCCTCCTTCGTCTTCAGCCTGCACACGATCTTGACCGTGCCACTTTCTCTCCTTCCTGCATATCCACCTGCCTTGATTGTGCCAGTGGCAAAATGCACCGCTCACCCTTCTCCACCTCTGAGTCCACTACCTCATACCCACTTGACATGGTGCATGCTGACGTCATGGGCCCGTTGTCCCAAGAGTTCCTTGGTGGCCTTGGGTGCTACGTTCTGTGTCTCACTGATGACTACTCCCGTTACTGTTGGGTCTTTGCCCTGTAGCACAAGAGCGAAGTCACCGACGTCCTTGAGTCCTGGTTCCCGCAGGCCGAGCGGGCCTGCCTTCGGTCCTTGCGCGTGTTTCACAACGACCATGGTGGTGAGTTCTTTGGCCCCACGTCTCGGTTCCTTGAGTCCCGTAGTGTACAACTTGAATCATCTGCTCCCTACACACCACAGCAAAATGGTGTGTCTGAACGCTGGAACCGCACTCTTGCGGATGGGATTCGTTCTCTACTCTCTGCCTCTGGTCAGTCCCCTCTTTTCGCCTTTGAGGCTATGTCCTACATGACTTGGGTCTGGAACCGCATTCCGCATGGGTCCCTTCCTCACACAGTCACTCCCTTTGAGCGGTGGACTGGCCGGCGTGCCGATCTCCGTCTTGCCCGCGTATGGGGCTCCCTTGCCTCCGTCTGGGTACCCACCGACCAACGTGATGGTAAGCTGTCCCCTCGTGGTCGCCTGTGTATCTTTCTCGGTGTCTCTCCCTTCTCCAAGGCATGGCGCTTCTGGGATCCTTCCCGCTGTCGTGTCATCGAGTCTCGTGACGCCCTCTTTTTTGAACACCTGTTTGAGTGTGACTCTCCCCGCTTTGGCAGGTCCCTTTCTCCACCCTTTCGGGGTGGGGGTGGTCCTCTGCCCTCTGGGCCTCTTGTTCTCCCCTCGGGGCGTTCCTCAATCCCCCTATCTCCTCCCCTTCCGAGCACAGTCATCCTTTATCTGCGTCCCCCTCCACGGCTCCCTTGGCCTCACCCAGGCCATCTCCTGGCTCTCCTACCGCTGTCTCTCCCGTGGCTTTGTCCTCTTCTCCTCCACTTGGCGCTATCTCACCCGTCGCCTCGGAGCCAGCTCTTGACTCTTCCTCTTCTCCTGCGCCGCCTCTTCCCGCTGCTCCCTCCTCTGTGCGTACCTCGTCCATTCCCCTAGTCTCACCCTACATGCGTGGTGAACGTCTGCGGGCTCTCCCTTCGCAGTCTCACCCTGTCGTCTCAGGTGACCCTCGTCTTCGCGCACTTGGTCTCACCACCTCTGGCCTGTCTGCAGCAGCGTCTGTCATGCACCCCAGCACCGCACTTGGCTACTCTCTTGTCGAACAGGAATTCCACTCAAATCTGTCCTCATCTGTAGCTGGGTATGTTGCCTCGTGCTTCGCTGCCGCTGGCCTTTCTCCCCTTCCTCCTAAACCACTGACTGTGCAGGCTGCTCGTACAGCCTCTGACTCCCCGTTGTGGGAGGAGGCCATGAAGGCCGAACTCGATGCCCTGTCTGATCACTGCGTGTATGAGCTTGTCGACCTCCCACCGGGCCGCAAGGCCGTCGCTGCCAAGTGGGTGTACCATCGTAAATTGAATCCGGACAACACAGTTGAATGGTACAAGGCTCGTCTCACTGCCAAAGGGTTCTCTCAAATTCCCGGTGTCGACTTTGACAAGACCTTTGCTCTAGTTGGTCGCTACACCACAGTCAGGGCTCTTCTCAGCCTAGTCGCTCAGCAGGACTGGGAGCTTGAGCAGATGGACGTCAATAATGCCTTTCGACATGGCAAGTTGGATGAAGAGATTTACATGGTACAACCACCCGGCTTCTCTGATGGCACCGATTGGGTTTGGCGCTTGCGCAAGACTCTTTATGGCCTCAAACAGTCCCCACGGTGTTGGAACCAAGAGATCACATCTACTCTTGAGAAAGGGGGTTACAAACGGAGTGCCGTTAATCCGGCACTGTTTCTTGGGCCCCCCACTAAACCACTCGTTACCATTCTTGTGTACGTGGACGACCTTCTCATTGCCTCTCCAGATGCAGCCTCTGTGACGGCCGCCAAGTCCTTACTTCAAACAGCGTACAAGATGAAGGATCTTGGTCCGGCCCGTGTCTTTCTAGGAATGGAGTTGGAGTGGGACCGCGCACGTCGCGTCTTGCATGTGCATCAGGCTGCATATGTGCGTAATGTGGGGGAGCGTTTCGCCCCACTCCTCATGTCCATCCCCACAGCGTCCACACCCATGACGCCTGCTGGTCAGCCCCTCCTGAAGTCACCGGAGCTCTCAAAGCTGGGGGAGACAGTTGACGTGACCGACTATCTCCATGTTATTGGCTCCCTAATGTACCTTGCTATGACCACACGTGCGGATGTGGCTTTTGCGGTGAAATTCCTGTCTCAGTTCTCCCAGTGCCCCCGCGAGCGTCACCTCGAGGCAGCATTGCGAGTGGTGCGATACGCTCTCTCCACCCCTCGTGTTGGGCTGCACTTTCGTGCACAACTCTCAGTCGTAGTGGACGGCTTCACCGACAGTGACTGGGCGCATGACTCTAATGCTCGCAGCCGTACATGGTACATCTTTCTGGTTGGTGGCACTGCAATCTCCTGGAAGAGTGGCAAGCAAGGGTGTGTAGCACACAACACTGCTGAGGCTGAGTATGTCGCTCTTGGTGCAGGCACGTGTGAGGCTGTCTGGCTGTGTCGTCTGTTGTAGCAATTGTGTGTTCCCATCCACTGCATCACTCTGCGCTGTGACAATCAAAGCACGAAAGCCATTGCTGAGAACAGTGGCATGCATCACTCACGTACCAAACACATCAATGTGGAGCATCATTTTGTTTGTGAGTGTATTGCCGCTGGTATCGTCCAAGTCGCATGGGTGGATACACGATCACAGAGAGCTGACTTTCTCACTAAGACCCTCAGCCAAAACGTCTTCAAAAGTGATGTTCACTCTGTGGTTCTCATCAGTCCGCATGGTCCAGGTTGATTGTCAGTGTTTCCCCTCTCTCTCTCTCTCTCATCTCTTGTGACTCTCTCATATGTGTGTGGGTTGCTCGTCTGCGGGTCATGGGGGAGTGTTGAAGTTCGTTAGCCACTCAAAACTCTATGATCTCTTGCCTCTCACACTCTACACACACTCTGTAGAGATTGAATGACAATGGTCCCACCTGGGGAAGCATCCGACGTGTCCATCCTGGTTGGAGCCGTTGACCCTCTCAAGCTGCTGCAGCTGCTGGACCCAGGAATGCCCTCGGGCATAAACGTGACCATTGCATGATTCTCCATGGTTTTCTATGATTCTCTGTGATGCGGTAGATGCTGAGGCCTGTACATTCTCACTGCCGTGCCCTGCATCATATTATGTTGCCTTGCATGTGGTGGGGGAGCTGCATATTTCCTGGGTGCTGATCCTTAGGGGCCACCGTGTCGGTCTTGACCGTGCGTTGGTGAGTAGCCGCCCTCATTTTATTCCGAGCGGTCGGGCTCAACCCCCGGGTGGCGGCACTTGCTCACCCGAGTTTGACACTCGTGGTGAGTGAGTTCTCACCGGTACTATTCTCGCTCGCCCCCCCCCCCCCG
>SZWC01004423.1:20524-30617 GCA_023375785.1 Penium margaritaceum
CTCGCCCCCCCCCCCCCGTCTCTCTCTTGTCTTTGTTGAGTGCACAACTTTGTAAGGAAGTTACCGCATCCATGGCGTCTCTCACTTGGTGTGAATTGTTGCATTCACCCACCTCACCACACATGGCCTAGTCATGTAACTTCCTAGCAACTACACCAGGGATTGAACACGACCTTAGAGCGCGAGTGCTCCAGGCAGTTTCTCACATGCCGACACGAACCGGACGTGTTGCCCGGAGAGATGAGCAACCCAGCTCACTAGGCTGAAAGCATGCAAAGGTGTGAGAAATCACACACACCACGAATGTACGTGGTACATGCATTCCAATAAGGGTGTGTCCCATTCTAGAATGTAACAACGTGCAACATCACTGCAATTTGGCTCTCCATAAGATTGGTCTTGGTGCTGTTGCCATCACTTGAGGACTTGTTGGTGTTGCCACAACTGTGTGCTCCATGTTGCACCACAGGTTTACACCAGAGAGCTTTTAGTCCAAATCAGTCACCTGCAGTGATGAGATGTGTGTGCATGTGTAGAGTCAAGAGATCACTTGCGTGTGTCGACACAATCATAACCAACACTCCCCCATGACCCACAGACGAACATCGTACACACACATAGGACAAATGGTACATCACAAGACGACGAGGTGCACAGATCAACCAGGGACATCACGAGAGTGCAACAGGCCAACAGCAAACACAACAGCCTTGAACATGCCACTACTCAGAGCTTTGGTGAGAAAGTCCGCTCACTGCTGACGAGTATCGACCCATACAACCTGAGCTTCTCCGGAAGCGATGCGCTCACGCATAAAGTGATGCTCAATGGTGATGTGTTTTGTGCGAGAATTATGCATGCCATCGTGCTCGGCGATTGCTTTTTCACTTTGGTTGTCACAACGCAAAGTGATACAGCGAATGGGAATACACAACTGTTGCAGTAGGCGAGACAACTACACACTCTCACTAGTACCTGTGCCATGTGCCACGTACTCTGCCTCACTGGAGCTCCGAGCAACGCAACCCTGTTTTCCACTCTTCCAGGAGACAGCAGTTCCACCGAAAAGAATGATGTAACCAGTGCGACTACGAACATCTATGTCATGCGCCCAGTCACTATCGGTGTATCCGTTGATGACCATAGAGGGTTGCGCACGGTAACCAATCCAACGCGTGCTGTGGACAGTGCGTAGGGGACAACACGCAGTGCTGCTTCGAGGTGTTTCTGATGAGGCTGCTGGGAGAACTGGGCAAAGAAATTGACCGAGAATGCGACGTCCACCAGAGTGGTGGTGGCAAGATACATGAGGCAGCCGACCACACTGAGGTAGTCGGTGACATCGACAATCTCCCCCTGCTGTGCTAAGTCGAGTGACTTCAATAATCGCTGCCCTACAGGAGTCACCGGTGTGGACGCGGTGGGGACATCGGTGAGTAAGGGGGCAAAGCGCTCCCCTAGTGTACGTATGTATGCAGCCTGGTGCACATGTAGGGTGCGACGGTGGCGATCACACTCGAGCTCCATCCCAAGGAACACCCGTGCAGGTGCTAGGTCCTTCATCTTGTATGTGGACTGCAGTAGGTTCTTCACCGACTGGACAGGTACTGGACTTGGGGAGGCAATGAGCAAGTCATTGACGTAGATGAGAATGGCCACAAATGGATCTGAGAGAGCGCTCAAAAAGAGCGCAAGATCAACCGTACTACGACGGTAGCCTCCCCGCTCAAGAGTGGAGAAAACCTCCATGTTCTAGCAACGTGGAGACTACTTGTGACCCCATAAAGGGCCTTCCGCAGACGCCAGACCTTGCTTGTGCCATCGGTGAACCCCGGTGGCTAGACCATGTAGATCTCCTCATCAAGCTTCCCATGTAGGAAGGCGTTGTTGACGTCCATCTGCTCCAGTTCCCAGTCGTACTGGGCAACAAGACTCAGCAGCGCCCGGGCAGTGGTGTACCTCTCGACCGGTGCGAAGGTCTCATCAAAGTCAATCCCAGGAATCTTGGAGAAACCCTTCGCAGTGAGGCGAGCCTTGTACCAGTCAACTCTTCCGTTAGGCTTTAGCTTGCGCCAAAGCACCCACCGAGCAGAGACTCCTTTCTGGCCTGTAGGGAGATCCACGAGCTCAAAGACATCCTGTTCTCGGACGGCCATCATTTCCTCCTGTATGGCCTTCTCCCAGAGGTCAGCATCAGTTGCTTCGCAAGCCTGCTAGACAATAGCGGGCTCGGGAGGGAGAGTAGGAAGGCCTGAGGCCGCAAAGCATGCGGCAACATAGCCGGCGACAGACGACTCAAGAGTACTCTGGAAATCATGGGCTACAAGAGCATAGTCGACTACAGAGTTCGGTTGCATGATGACCTCAGCCCATCCCAGTGGGGCGGGCTTAGGTCCCAGCAGTGGATGCCGCCGCACTGGAACGAGTGACCCATTGTGAAGGCTGCAATGCATTGGACGGACCAACTGAGACCGACTCAGCAGATGTCATCGAGGGACGTGAGTGCTCATGAGAGGACTGAGAGGACTGTGCGGGTTGAAGAGCACGCATTCTCCCCCACGTGTGTATGGCTCAGGGTCAGGGATCTGGGATGCTTCACCACTTGTAATTTCAACCATTGGAGGTGACAATTGAGGCGACTCAGGGGATGAGTTGTGAGTGGAATACACTGGCGACTATGTGTGAGTGGGTGCCGAGTCTGGGGGCTCAGGACTGCTAGCGGATGGCTGGGACGACACGACATCCGGGGAATTCAGAGAGGCATCCGACTTAGACGAGGTACGAGAGGACGTGGACTCTGTGAAGGAGTCCTCATCCTCGCTGTCCGTGTGAGAGATATACGGGACGACAAGGGACGCTAAGGGAGTAGAATGAGAAGATGGTACTCGGAGATCGGAGGCGGGACCAAACACATCCCCCCCAAGCTGACGAAGCGAGGAGAGGGAGGAGGGAGGAGGGACATGGGACAGGTCACGAGGGAAGACATCCTTGAAGAACAATGTGTCGCGAGACTTAATGACGCGAGAGCAGTCGGGGTCCCAGAAGTACCACACTTTGAACAGTGGTGAGACACCGAGAAAGGTACAGAGACGGGCGCGAGGGCCAAGCTTGCCATCGCGAAAGTCCTCATGCAACCAGACAGTAGCAACACAACCCCAGATGCGAGCGAGGTGAAGGTCGGCACAACGACCGTACCATCGCTCAAAGGGAGTGACATGGCGAGGGAGGAGACCATGAGGAACACGGTTGCACATCCAGGTCATATAAGACATGGCCTCAAAAGAGAAGACAGGGGAGAGGGAGGATTCATTGAGGAGGGTGCGGACACCATCAGCAAGAGTACGGTTCCAGCGTTCAGAGATGCCATTCTGCTAGGGGGTGTAAGGGCCGGAGGGCTCCATACACACCCCACGAGAGGTCAAGAAATGGGCGGTGGGACCCATGAATTTTCCTCCACGGTCGCAGCGAAAGACTTTCAAGCGGCGTCCACAGGACAGTTCGGCCTGTGGGAGCCAAGACACTAGAGTGGTTCAGACATCACTCTTTTGCCGAAGGGCAAAGACCCATCGCATCCAGGAGAAATCATCAGTAGGATAAAGAACCATAGCAACCAATCCCCCCGAGAGCATCATGGGCGAGGGGGTCCATGACTTCGGCATGCAGAAGATCGAGGGGGCAAGACGTACTTGACTCTGAAGTGGATAACGGGGACTGATGCATTTTGCACTGAGCACAGTCAAGACAGTCGGTGGGACAAGGGGCAGGAAACGTGTCAGCGTCGAGGCCATGAGCGGGTTTGTCCCTGAGCAAACCGTCAACAGTAGCAATGTGAATGTGGCAGGGGCGGGGATGAAACAGTTGTGTATGCGCAGGAGAGAGAGAGAGCGCGCAACATGAATAAGTACGACAGTGGCGGGATGAGGCACAAAGGAGGATACGCATAACAAGCGGTCACAACGAGTGCCACACAGCAGGACATGGCTAGTGGTGCGATGCAGTACACAAGCAATGCTGCGAGTGGAGGAGAAGTCCATGCCCTGGTCGTCGAGAGTTGTAACAAAGAGCAGACTGAGCTTAAGAGCAGGAACATACAAGACATCTGGCAGGAAGAGCTACCCTCCAAGACCAACAAAACGCACAACTCCAACACCCTAGACATGAAAGAGCTGACCAGAGCCGGTACGGACAAAACGCACAGATCCAACGGGGCCCAAAGAGACGAATGATGACCGACAGGACGTCATGTGGTGAGTGGCTCCTGAATCAAGGATCCAGAAGGTGCCAGACATGCAGACAGAAGCAAGGTCACGGCTGATAGTGGCAATGGCAGAGCGAGGAGGGAGACGCTGACCACAGGCTGTGAGGCAATGAGGTAAGCTGTAAGACTGCCACTTCTCAATCCACAAAACTTCAGCGAGGGAACATCCTTGAACATGACCGGACGATGAACCATGGAGCGATGCATCAACAGCACACGCAAGTTTCCCCACACCCAAACGCACACTCTCACCTCCCTGATCACGGAGGTGTCGATGATGGACGGCATGGGAGAGGGTCGAGTCCAACTGGCGCTCATCGTCAGAAGAGCCAGTGATGATGACACCAGAGGAGGTGCGCTAAGACGGGGCGGCAGAGGACGCCCAATGAGGGGGCGTGTAGTATCCGGAGGGAGGGTTGAAGTAGACAGGACCTCCAAACCCAGATGATCAACCCTAGGGAGGGGGTGGAGTCAGGGTGGTGCTGTAGGCAGCAGCTGGTGGCGAAGGAGGAGTGCTGCGGCCAGAAGGAGCAGTGGAGGTGGAGGGGCGGGAGGACCCACTCCCAGAACCTGACGAGCGTGCCCAGTGAGCACGCATGGCTGAAGCAAGGTGGGCATCATCGAGAGGAGCTGGACACTTGGGAGCGGTGTGCCCTATAGCACCGCAGTTCCAGCATATAATGGTGTTGGATGAGGAAGATGCGGAAGGAGAAGTGTCAGAGCCACGACCTTTACCGCCTCCCCCTCTCCCCTTCCCGTCAGAGGAACCTCCACGGTCTTTGCTCTTGCCACGACCGGCACCCTTACCGCCCCCTTGGGAAGCAAGAGAGGCCGCGGTCGGGATGACGGATGTGGTGGAGGATGTTGTGGAGGTAGATGAGGATGATGAGGAGGGGAGTGCAGTAGTGGCTGCTGTAACGGTGTCACGATGGATGCGCTTGTTCTGTGGGGAGCTCCACCAGTCAGTCAGACGCTCGGAGGTCAATTACCACAAGGCGCCGATGCCAGGGGGTGCATCTATAGGAATGGGGATGGCCGTCAAGCGTTCCAGCTGAGTGGCCTTGACCTCCCTGAAGATGTCGCTGAGTTTTGGGATGAGGCCGTTAACAATGGAGAGAACAGCAGGGAGCTGTCCAGGGGCCGCTTTGCCAAGATTGTGTAGCAAGCGCAGGCTGTGGGCTCAATAGGCGTCAGCAGTCTCATCAGCACTCATGGAGAGCGTGTTGAACTGGATAGTGAGAACACTCTGGGCTGCATGCCCATTCACTGTCATGCGGTGCTTGATCAATGCATAAGCGCTGATTGGGTCAGCAGGTGTGCAATGTGTAGTATCGGCGTTATAGCACCCTATCTCATCTGTGAGGTCATCGGGTCCGGCCCTGATGAGTGCACAAACAGCGCGAGCGGACTCAGCAGCAACCGGCACAAACAGGGGATCAACAGATGTATTGGGCTCATGGTAGTACTCCCACATTTATTCTCCCCGGGCCCAGACACTGAAGTGGATGTCCCAAGAATGGAAGGTGAGGTTGGAAGTAAAATGAGGCGGAGTAGAGTCAAAGTCTGGTTTGCGATGCACTGAAGGTGCAAGTGCTTTTGCGGCAGCTGCGCCTGCGGCGGCTGCGATTGCAAGTGGGTCAGAAGATGAGGAGCCAGCGGCTATGGATGTGGAAGCGGATGAGGTGGAGAATGCAGCAGCAATGCCAGTGGCAGTGGTCGCAGAAGGGGTGCCGTGCAGTGTGGGCTAGAGGCGGTTGATGACAAGGTCTGCAATGTGGTTTGCAAAGGTGTCCTGGTCTACTTGCTCAGTGCGGAGTCTATCTTCGGCAGCGCGCTGTGCGGTGAGGGCAGCTTGCAGTGTAGTGTGCTCACGCTGTAGCTCAGCTTGCAGCGCTACGTATTGATCATTGTCGACTGGCATGATGCCAAAGACGTGACTCTGCCGAAAACATTTTGGCAGAGTTTCCCTTGCCCCAGTGGGCGTGGGAAATGTGTGATGGGTGTGTCGGATGACTGCTGCAAGACAATAACCTGAACGCACAAGGACGCCAAAACAGGAGAGGCAGGGCAGAGGGGCAGACCGAGCTCACCAAGCATAGTGGCGCAGAGAGAGCAGTGGTGGAAGAGCTGCTACAACTGATAAAGCTACAACTGTAATGGTGGCCGATGCTCAGACAATGAGGCAGGCTGCCCTCGTCAATGCAGCGGCCGACAAGGTGGAGACGACAACAACAGTCAAGATTAGCAGCTGGATGTGATGTGTTGCCAAGGAGGAGGCAGTGGTCAGTGCTTATGCCTGTGTTGTGGATGCATGAATGGAGTCTACAGCACTAGAGAGCGTTGTGGCAGTAGTAGCTACTCCAGAAGCGAGTACATCTGCTACGGCAACAACCTGGGTGACGACGTTGACAGCAGTGGCTGCCAAGGGATCGTGGTCAACTACTGCTGTTGTGTATGTGTCAATGGCTCTGCCAGCTGTGGTACGAGCTGGTGCGTGTGCAGCATGTGCAGAGGCAGCAATGGTAGAAGCAACAACACTGGAAATAAGAGTAGCGTGCAGAGCTGTCATAATGTCAGGGGATGGAGCAGAAACTGTCGTTGTAGATGATCCAACAGGAGATGCAGCACGACGAGGTGGAGATGCCCGAGATACTACTACTGCAAGGGGTGGTGCTGCTCCAAGATGGGCAGCGCGACGCTGTTGCTCCCGAGTCCTATGGACAACGGGTGGGCTTACCGGTGACTGGAGAGGTCGACGTTCATGTGGTGGTGCCGTGAGCACTTCGTTCTGTGTTGTTGGCGAGTCGTCGTCGGCGGACTGACAGTGGGCCACGTAGTCTCGTGCGTCCTCCCTCTCGTAATAGTTGGCCAGATCGTAGTCCTCACCGGGGTAGTACCATGGACTGCTGCGGCAAACTCTTGACCACACCTTTCGTTCCGCCTCCCTCTCGTAATATGCTATCTCGTCATCAATACGGCAACGCTCACGCATAGCCGTGGGTGACGTGGGGATGGGCTCCTGTCACCGGAGGGGAAGCCAGGGTGCCGAACGCTCGGCTGCCAAGCAGGCAGCCTGAGATGATGGGATTGAACCAGGGTGGTGAGACGGCTGCTACAGTTCAAGTCCGAGAGAGGACTATGTACCGTGCGGGCATGAGAGGGCCAAGTCACGGCAGGTGAGAAGGGCAGGTTGTCTGGTGCTACCAACAGGCAATGAGCGAGGTCCTCGGTGTTCACTCAACAAGCGTACAAAGCCGGGCAGAGCTCAGCTGCTGAGAGAGAGAAGAGGAGGGGATGTCAACGGAGAGTTGCTGACGCTGTGGGTGCTGCGGTGGAAGCACAACGTGAGTCCTCCCCCTTCCCCCCCTTTATCGTAGATCGAGGGTACGGTGCAAGTAGACTAAAGGGCATGGATGCGGCTGCTGGGGAGCGAGTACGCCAGGAAAGACCACAGCATGGTCAATGCTTGTGCTAGGGCCGAGAAGAGGCAGAGCCTACGACTACAAGGGTTCGGTTCACCACGAGATTTGTGGGTGCACCGGGTGCTTCAAGGGTCATGACACGTGCACGTGGCTGCTGAATGGTGGGGACTGTGCACATGACCACAGCGTGGTCAAAATGCGCGAGGAGGCCGAAGAAGGGCCAAGGGGACGGCGGGCGTTGAAAGGTGACGTCGTCACACTAAGTGGACTTGGACGGGATCACCCGCACATTAAGAATGGCCCGATGAGGTCTCAGGAGCGTAGCAAGGAGGGAAGTTCCCTCCTGCTCTGATACCAGTAGGCTTCCGCAGTTGCTAGGATAGGCAAGTAGGCAGGCATAAGAGTGAAGACACGGATCGGGTGGGGCAAGCTCACTTAATGCAAGAGAGGTTAAAGACAATCAAACAAGTGAACGAGTAAGTAGCAAGCAAAGTGGTAAGTGCTGGTTGACCAGGCAACCCATGTGAGGCTCTTGACGTGGGGCCCGGACGCCACCCAGGGATCGATCCCGACCCTGGAGCGCGAGTGCTCCAGGTGGTGTCTCACACGCCGGCACGAACCGGACGTGTGGTCCGGAGGGATCAGCAACCCGGCTCACTAGGCTAGAAACTTACAGAGGTGTGAGAAATCACACACACCATGAATGTGCGTGGTACATGCATTCCAATAAGGGTGTGCCCCATTCTAGAATGTAACAATGTGCATCATCACTACAATTTGGCTCTCCATAAGATTGGTCTTGGTGCTATTGCCATCACTTGAGGACTTGATGGTGTTGCCACAACTGTGTGCTCCATGTTGCGACACAGTTTTGCACCAGAGAGCTTTTAGTCCAAATCAGACACCTGCAGTGATGATATGTGTGTGTGTGTGTGTGTGTGTGTGTGTGTGTGTGTGTGTGTGTGTGTGTGTGTGTGTAGAGTCAAGAGGTCACTTGCGTGTGTTGTCACAATCATAACCAACGTTGTCGACCCTTTCGAGGACTATTTCGCTCGTTCATTACATGAATGAGCAAAACAGTCCTGTTCACTTTAACATGTTTATTTGAATGTTCGAGTGAATCTAGCCCTCAAATTTCCTATTCTTAAACCAAATAGATTTTTTCTCTCATTCCAAAACATAGACAAAAAAGGCACAAATAAAGAAATGCGGTCCGCATTATGGATGTGGACCAGAACACGCTCTGTGGCTTTGTCATTTCAAAAAGTAGACAGCGAAAGGTCGAACCGAAAGTCAAAGTCCATGTAACTTTTATTTTTAAAATCTCTCCCACACAGAAGAAAATGAAGTCGACGTCAAATTGACGTCTATATTTACGCCATAAATATAGATCCCGAGTCGTTGACGCTGACACGATGAAGTCATTGGTCACGCAAACGAGCAAAGAAGTCCTTGAATGGGCCTGCCGGCCCAGTACCAACTGACCCAATAGAGGACTGTTCCGCTCGTCCGCTATGTGAACGAGGAAAAGAGTTCTCCAGCTCGCTTTCTTATCCCCTTTGCACAAACTATGCAAAGGGGATAAGATAGCGAGGTTGCATTTCAACGGTAAGATCGTCGAATGTATTGGAGTTTGACCGACAAGGTTTAAGTTGAGAGAACAACTTGTCTATCAAGTTTTTCTCCTTGTGCTTACAACTTTGTATGGTCAATAAAATGAAGAGATTATCTAGGATATTTCGAAAAAAAAACATCAGTCTTTGTTGTCAAATCTATCGATCCGTCCACTGCACTCTTTTCCCGATAGACATAGTCAACTCTAGAGATCGATGGTTGACTGTTATTAGTAAACACCAGAAACACGAATACGTGTTTGGAATAAGAATGCATAAACAAGACCGTTTCATGGTCTCAATAGGACAAGGACTGCAACATGTGCTACAAAATCTACTACAAGACAAAACGCCACCCACCAGGTATCTCAACCACCATTGTGTGCACAACCAGTGTGCGCACAAACATTTATTGTGCGCACATGTAGACACACAGTGAACAACGACCTTTCCATGTACACACCGTGAGACGGTTGTGCGCTTTAGAAAAATGCGCGTGGTCGATCGTAGGGTTCATCACACGCTGGAAGAACGAAGGCAAGGCTGACGAGGTCGATCCCGTCGTCGAGATTGTCCGATCGATGGATAATTAAGAACTATTTTTTCAAAGAGATGATTTTCTTCTAGTTTTTCCTTTTTTTTCACGACTATGCTTTGTAGTTATTTTAACGAGAGGGAGGGAGGGAGAGAGAGAGAGAGAGAGAGAGAGAGAGAGAGATATATATATATATATATATATATAGAGAGAGAGAGAGAGAGAGAGAGAGAGAGAGAGAGAGAGAGAGAGAGAGAGAGAGAGA
>SZWC01004423.1:30761-53399 GCA_023375785.1 Penium margaritaceum
ATAGAGAGAGAGAGAGAGAGAGAGAGAGAGAGGGAGAGAGAGAGAGAGAGAGAGAGAGAGAGAGAGAGAGAGAGAGAATAATCCTTACTATGGATAACAAATCAGTCCTCAACACCGTACTTGTCGTTCGATCGTTTAATGGGAAGGCTGATCTGATTTTTCTCTTCATTCCGTTTTGATATGTTAACTGATTATCCATTTCAAAAACGACTCGCGAAGCTGGTTTACTGGCAATGTCATCTACCACGCTTTCGTAGCAGCGCGAGCCGAGAATGGGTCCTGTTTCAATGCTGTCGTGTTATGTTGGCCGATGTGGAAAGTGGGTATGCGGAGAATTATATTGTTCCCCATATGATTTTTGGGACGGTGGACATCCGAAGTATTTGTTTTTAACAATGGCCCTCACAAGTATTATCTGCCTTTCGTGGACGTTAAACTGTAGTGAACTATGAATTTGTCTGTTTCAATAATTTATGACTTGTAATAAAGGTTCGTTTTTTTAAATATTTATTTTTCTGTACTTAAAAAGAACAATTCTACACCATGGTGTTGTCAAATTTTTTTGTTTTTTTTTATACTCATATGGCCCTGAATCCCACTCAGAATTGGCTTGAAACATGAAGAATCGTACTTCTCCGAGCCAACATCACAGACAACTGAAAAAAATAAAATGTATTCATTTTAGCATGAAAATATTCCTTCTTGTAACCGTATTATTTATTTAGTCTCCTCCGATAACTATTTAATGACAAAATCAAAGTTCAGTAGGGTAGTTATTTTTTTTGACAAAGTCGCCCTGCTATTCTTTATCTGCGAAAATTTGGTATGGCGTCCATTTGTTGCGAGGACAGTGGGTATGCGGCAAGTGTACCCCAAAAGATACCACTACACAATGACTGTATCCAATTCTTCCACCCACTCTTCTAAACTCTTCATTATCGACCATGGGTTTTGTAAAGCAAAAGCTGGATGGGCCAAGGGAAAAATATGCGGATGAGAACTTGTCCTGGTAGCTTGGATACTTGGATATTTCTTTTTCTTGGAAATAAGTGTACAATGATAACAATTGTCGGAGTAGGAGAGAAAACATGTACAAGAAGAAAAAGAAGAATAAAGCATAATTGTACATCTCAATTTTTCACACGTCCTTGAATAACATGATTGTGCATGTAGATCATTACATTCATGGCCGATAACGCGTCTAACTCAACATGCTTA
Source organism: Penium margaritaceum (assembly GCA_023375785.1). Lineage (NCBI taxonomy): Eukaryota > Viridiplantae > Streptophyta > Zygnematophyceae > Desmidiales > Peniaceae > Penium > Penium margaritaceum. The sequence continues at coordinate 31,980 of SZWC01004423.1, forward strand.
TGTCATTCTGCCAAGGGCATTTTGGCCACCAGTGTTTCGTCATGCAAAACGTGGATGGTTCACAGTGATGAAATGCACAACAAAGGAAAATACGGATAAGTATGACATTATGATGATTTGTCGTTGACAGTAAGTTTACTTTGATGACATGTGTCAAACATGTGGAATGCGTGCATACAACAGTGAGAATCATTGTAATAGCACTACTTCATTATGCAACTACCTGTGAAACCAAAAGGTTGGCTCGAAGAAATTTGATCAAAACTTGGACAAATTAACGCTCCCCTTGCACATTCCGGTCGAGAGACACCACACTAGATGTGATACAATAAATTAGAATATGCAAGCCAACGCAAAAATGTGTTGGTGAGTGAGTCGTGGTGATCTCGGGACTTGTCTTCACAGCTGGCCGGTATGCCGTAACACTCGACAGCTCCATTGACATCGTCAGCACCAGCCAGTGTTGGTTTTGTGCGTCAAACATGTTGTGACCTCTTGTGGATACATAGAGGAGGTGAGAGGGAAGAGCTTGACACGCACGGGAGCATGTCACAGTCATAGATGAGAGGACGACATGGATTTTTGAGAGGAGTGACAGATTTGTACAAGAGAGTTAGACAGGCGAGCGTGAAGCGAGAGGTCACGTGGAAGCAAGCTCTCCCACGGTCGGGTGAGATGCGAGCTCACCTTCGACTGTGGGTCTCGCCCACGGCGTGGCTCGAACCTCACCCACTCAGCCACACACTTTATTACGATGCCGGCAAAAATCCGACATCATTCTACCTTATGGAGTGAACCCGGACTAACCCAGACTAGCGGTCCCCCCTCCCTAAAACTAAAAAAAAAATTGTGAGATTACAATTCAGAGGCCAAAATCTGATGCACACATGTCTCATGCAGTAGATTATGTGTGATTGCATCCTGATGCTTCATGGGGCCGAGGCCCAACTTGTTGGCTGTCCTGTCCTCCGACGACCTTTGTGTCCCTCCAACCAATGGCGTCACCATCAAGTGATATGCCGGCACGTGTCACGTGGCTCATCAGTCACATGCAAGAGTGACATGTGTGCAACAAGTCCAGAGGTCAATATGTGTCTGACAAACCAACACTCCCCCATGACCCACAGGCGACACACGCAGATGCGAACACAACGAGAACGACCATTGCGTGAGAGACATGTGGCACTAAACTATACAGATGGATGCATAGATACGGGCACCAACAACATCATCCACGCACATCACGAGCACACAACATACCCGCGGAATGCATAGCTGCTTTGAATGAGTTGCAACTCAGTGCCTTCGTGAGAAGGTCAGTTCGCTATTGTCGAGTATCCACCCAGCCAATGCGAACATCTCCTGTACCGATACGCTCACGCACAAAATGATGCTCAATTTTGACATGCGTCGTGCATGTGTGATGCATGCCGTCATGCTCACCGATGGCCTTTGTGCTCTGATTGTCACAACGGAGAGTGATTCGACAGATGGGAAACCGCCATAGCAGTCGACAAAGCCAGACACTTTCATAGGTGCCTGTACCAAGTACCACATACTCTACCTCACTCGAGCTCTGTGCCACGCATCCCTGCTTTCCACTCTTCTAGGAAATTGAAGTCCCACCGACGAGGAATATGTATCCTTTTTGGCTATGTTCATCAGTGTCATGAGCCTAGTCATTTCCGGTGTAGCCGTCAACGACAACAGGCAGTTTTACCCTATAACACAGCCTGAATCGTACTGTGGTGAGCGCATAGCCCATGATGCAAAGTGCTGCCTCTAGGTGACGTGACCGCGGACACTGTGAGAACTGGGAAATAAAGTTCACTGCAAAGGCCACATCAGCCCTCGTAGTCGTGGTAAATGAGGGAGTCGATGACGCAAAGGTAATCGGTCACATCCATCGGCTCCCCCAGCCTAGACACATCCAGTGTCTTAAGTAGTCTCTACCCTACTTGTTCATCGATGTCGACGCGGTCGGCTCAACCTCAAGAAGAGATGCAAACATCTCCCCAAGACTGTGCACATACGCAGCCTGGTAAACATGAAGAGTGCATCGTTATCGATCGCGCTCAAGCTCCATCTCCAAAAAGACTCAAGCAAGTCTTAGATCCTTCATTTTGTACACATATTACAGCAATGTTTACGCCAAGCACACTACTAAGGTGCTAAATGACGCGATAAGCAAGTCATCAATGTACACCAAAATGGCAAAAAACAATGTAGACTGCTGGCTCACAAACAATGCGAGATCAACTGTACTATGTCGGTAACCCCTTTCTCGAGGGTCGAAGTGATCTCCTTGTTCCAACCTCGTGGCGATTGTTTCAGACCATAGAGGACCTTGCGCAGACGCCACAACTTCTCTGTTTCATCGGTGAACCCCAGCGGCTAAACCATGCATATCTTGTTGTTCAGGCATCCGTGTAGGAAATCATTGTTCACATCCATCTGCTCTAGTTCCAAGTCGTGGTAAGCGACCAGGCTGAGAAGTGCTAACACTGTAGTGTGTTTTCCAGCTGGTACAAACGTCTCATCGAAATCAACACCTGGGACCTGGGAGAACACCTTCGCTGTGAGACGTGCCTTGTAGCGGTTGACTGTGTCATTCAGCTCTCGCTTTTGTCAGAAGACCCAACGTACAGACACTACCTTGCGCCCAGGTGGGAGGTCCACCAACTCGTAGACACTATGCTCATTCAAAGCATCAAGTTCCTCACGCATGGAATCCTCCCACAATTATGCGTCAGAAGACTCTCGTACCTACTGTACTGTGGTGGGCTCTGGGGACAGTGCAACTGATCTAGTAGCTATGTGACACTCAGCAAGGCTGCCTGGCATAGAGACCTCCACTGCACGCTGGAACTCCTCCACAATGAGAGAGTACCCAAGGCCCGTGCTGGGATGCACAACACATGCGGCCAGCCCAAGGGCATCAAGGCCCATGGGGTGCGGTAAGGATGCCGGATGTGGTGGAGACATGGAGGGGGCCGCATGAGATGTCCCAGGATGAGAGGAACCGTTGGCACTAGGGCGAGTACTGAGTGCCCGCAGCCGCCCTCCGCGAAAAAATAGGGGTACAGGCGAGGGTGTAGCCGAGGGCACAGGCGCCACAATAACTTGGGACAAGGGAGGAATAGACGAGCCAGAGGAGATGGGGGATGACCCAGGAGAGGATGTGGGAGATGGAGGCTGACCCTGGAGATGAGAGAAGCGCATCAGGCGTCGACGACGTCAATGTCGGAGACGGAGGAGAGACTGACCCAACATGGAATGGAACAATAGCAGGTGACGATAACAAAGGTAGGGGAACACCAAACGGGTAAGACACAAGGGTATTGACAACTCAAGCAACAAGGGTGCACATGAGCTAGGAGGATCCCCCTCCAACCGAGAAAACTGAGAGAGGTCAGATGGGGAGGCACGATACTCAACATCACGAAGAAAGACAGACTCAAAGAATAGGGCATTGCACAACTCGATGACATGATGATGCTGGGGATCCTAGAAGCACCAGGTCTTAGAATGAGCCGAGACGCCAAGGAATGGGCAGAGAGGGCCCCAAGGAGACAAGTTACCCTCGTGAATATCCTCTGGAAGCCAGACGGCGGTGATGCAACCCAAGATCCAAGCAGGGCGAAGGTCAACACGACGGCCATGCCACCGCTCGAACGGTGTGACAGATCATGGGAGAGGACGGTGGGGAACACAGTTCCAGGCCGAGGTCATCTAGCTCATCACTTAAAAGGTAAAAAGAGGTGACAGACCGGAGAGCAATCAGAGAGCAAGGAACACACATCGTTGGTTAGTGTGCGATTCCAACGTTCAGACACCCTGTTTTGCTGGGGAATATAGGGGTAATGCGTTTAATGCGCATCCCATGGGACTCAAGAAGGAAAGCGGTAGAGCCCATGAACTCTCTGCCTTGATCACTGCAAAAGACACGTAGGGATTGCTGACAGGCACACTCAACATGAACGAGCCAAGTGCCAGGGACAAAACTAACATCGCTCTTCTGACGAAGAGCAAAAATCCAACGGTAACGCGGAGAATCATCAGTGAGACATAGGACGTAACAACCTTGTCCCCGAAGGAATTCATAGGACATTGGCCCCATGACATCCGCATGGATGAGGTCAAGGGGATGCATGGATTGACTGTTAGAGGAGGAGAACGGGGAGCGGTGCATCTTGCCCTGGGTATTGTCAAGGCGGTTAGAGGGGCAAGGCAGTGAAAAGGAGTCACAGTCAAGGCCAAGCGCAGGCTACAGATAGAGCATGCTGGTGATGGCGTCAGTGTGCACATGACCAAGGCCGCTATGCAGAAGGCGAACATGCTCAGGCAAGAGCAAAGGAGCAACATGAACAAGAGCGGTGGTGGCAGAGGCGGGAGCGAACAAAGGCGCACAATATAGCCGCTCACATTGGAGACCACGCAAGACAGCGCGACCAGCTGAACGCAATGAGACCATGCTGGCACCGTGACTAGCAGAGAAGTCTATACCCCGTTCATCAAAGGTGCTGACAGACAACAAGCTGACTTCGAGAGAAGGCACATATAGCACGTTAGGCAGGTACATGTAGCCACTAGGACAAACAAAATGCACAATGTCGACACCCTGCATAGGGAGGATTTTACCTGATCCAATGCAAACAAAACGCACAGAGTCAATGGGATTAAGAGTGAAAAACGCAGTGCAAACGGAGGTCATGTGGTGGGTGACGCCGGAATCAAGGATCCAACACCCCCAGAAACACGAATATATGGGAGAACACCAGAAGTCGTGATAATACTGACATTAGGAACAGGCGGCATGAGCTGGCCACAGGTAGCAAGACAATGAAGAAGGGTGACTGAATGCCACAGCTCAATCCATGGGACACACGTTGGTACGCCCCCCAGAATCCCCCCGGGCGGATCTCCATGTAAGAGCCAGTCAGACTGACATACATGACCTCTGGGGCGTGCAATCACACTCTGACCTCCCTGGTCACGGAGACGTAGCAAGTGAGGGAGGAACTGCTCCACCTGATGCTCGATGTGACGGGCTGGGAGGAAACCGTGGATGCATGCGACAAGGGCAACACCACATACGAGGGTAAGAACCAAGGTGGTAGGACACACTTGAAGGAAGGAAGCCCGGTGGAGGAGGGAGCCTTGTAGGGTGGCGGCCATCCCCAGGGATAGGGAAGTAGAGGTAAAAGGGTGGACCCCACTGTGGAGTATGCATGTGCAGCCGAGGAGGCGGAGCTGAGACGGGAGGTGGAGGAAGGTGCAGATGAGGATGATCCATTAGTGCAACCCTAGTGAGCACGCATCACAATAGCTAAGTGCAAATCGTCTAGGGGTGCTGGAGACTTGCGGGGACGGTGCTCGCTTGAGCCACAGTTCCAGTAGACTGTGGAGCCAAGAGGCACGCGAGAGGTGTCCTCCTTGTGCTTGTTCTGCTCATTGCCACCTTTGCCTTTTCCCCCACCACGGTCCTGTGCAGCATTGGCGGAAGCTGCAGGAGTAGAAGCAGGCAAGGGAGAAGGGGACAGAGAGGAGGAAGAGGATGGAGGAGCAGAGGTAGTAACAGCTGCAATGTTGGTGACAGTGGAGTGATGGAAATGACTGTTCTACAGGCTTGTCCACTAAGCATCAAGGCGTACGAAGTCCCATAGAGCAACGACCCCCGGTGGAGACTTTGGGGGAACTGACTCGGCGGCCAGGCCCACGAGCTCGGTTGCATTGACCTCGCAGAGGAGGTCAGAGAGCTCTATAATGAGGCCATTCACCATTGTGAGGACGTCAAAGAGCTGACCAGGTGCTGCGTCTCCAAGCTCACGAAGGAGCTTGATGCCACAAGCCCAGTAGACATCTGCAGCCTCATCTGTGCGCATGAGCAAGGTATTGAACTCCACATTCAGGGTGCTCTGAGCGGCCTGGCAAGAGATGGTGGAGCGGCGACGCAAAAAGGCATAGCCGGCGACAGCATTGGCAGCAGTGCGAGTGGTAGGGTCAGCATTATAGGTGCCTATGTTGTCAGTGAGATATTCAAGAGCAACAGGAATGAGAGTACACGCAGCACGCCCAGACTCATAGGGGATAAGAATGAAGGGAGGATTAGCTGCTGGGTCGGCATTGAAGTAATACTCCCAAAGTTGCTCCCCCTTGGCCCAGGTGCCAAAGCGCATGACCCAAGTGGAAAAGACAAGGCAAGGGGTGGCATAGGCAGATGAGAGTAGAAGTCGTGCTGGCATGGTGCTGGCATATTGTGAAGCATGGGAACTGAGGAGGTGGATCTGGACGAAGCGGACACAACGAGACGTGAGGAAACAAAACCAAAGGTGCTGGATGCTACAACAGGTGTGGTAGAGATGGCAGAGAGTTGTCGTAGGCAAGTGTGCGAGAACCAGCATAGTAACCTCATCAGCAAGCTTTGCGTGGTCGTCTGCCTGTACCTGAAGCCGCTCCTCAGCTAGGCACTGGGCCTCGAGCAGCACAGAACTCGCGCTGCAACTCTGTGATAAGGCACTTGTCATTGCTAGACATGATAGTGAACGACTCTACCAAACAGAAACATTGGCAGATCTTCCCCCGCCCAAGTGGGCGTGGAAAAATTAGATAAGGAATTGAGGGACTGGTCTTTGCTAGGCTGCACGACAGCCCGTCCCTAAAGACACACCCAACATAGCAGAGAGGAGACCCAGCCAGAGAGGAGAGGGACCAGACATACTGTGCAAGGCGGCGAGAGGCGGCAAAGAGTGGTAAAACGCACGCAGCTGCAGTAGCAGCAAGGATAGAGAAGGACAAAAAGAGGGGGGTGACGAGACAAAATCCCATGAGAGTACTGTAGCGCTCAAGGTTGAAGGCAAATCTGTGGCGGAGATGAGCATGACGATTGAAGTGTAGATGAAGGAGGGCTCTGTAATCGCTGGTGTAACTGCTGCTATCATGGAGATGCAGATGGCTGATGCTACAGAGGCGCCAATAGACACTACAGACGCTGGTGCGGAGGCCACCTGGGCTGCAGCTGCAGCTACCTGATGCGCAAGATCAGTAGCCGCTGCTACCACCAGCCCAAGCATCACTGTGGCCTCGGTTTAGGCCTCAGTTGCACGATCGGTGGACGTTGCAACAAGAACTTGTGTTGTGCGTGCTGCTATAGTGAAGGTGGCAGATGCTGAAGTCATTGCGTCAATGACACCTGTTGCCGTCCCAACGAACGCGATTGCATAGTGGGCGGCTGGGGTTAATGCCTCTTTGTTGAGTTGGGCTGCCTTCACGCTAGATGAGTTGCAACTGCCACGGCGACTAGGGGTCGGGGAGTGGCTTACCGAGTTTGGACGAGGCTGGAGCGGTGTTGGTGGTGCAACGGCGTGCTATGTTGAAGGCCGGCTGTCAACGGCAGACCCGTGCCGAGTGCTTTGTAGAAACTCATGTGCATCATAGTAGGAGGCTGTGGAGACTCCTTCCCTTGGTCCTACATTAGCACCCCGCCAATCACACAGTCTCTTGAGTCCGTCGCCAACACGTACTCCTTGCTCGTGTCCGGATTCACCAACAGCGGGGCTTGACACATGGCAGCCTTTATTGCACCGATGGCTTTTCCCTCCTTCACACCTTACTCCCATTGGCAACCTTTCTTGAGCAAGTCTTTCAAGGATGCTCCCATTGCCGTGTGACCCCCGGATAAACCTCCGGTAGTAGTTCATAAAACGAAGAAAAACCTGGATGTCTCGCACGCTGACTCTGGCCACTCCTTCACTGCTTCCATCTTTTTTGGGTCCATGCGGATCCCTTTCCTACTGACAACACACCCAGGAACTCCACCTCCTACTTGGCGAATTCGCACTTGCTGAGCTTGGAAAACAGCTGCTCCTTACTCAACACTTCCATCATCTTCTATAGGTGTTCTCGGTGCTCCTATATTGTCCGTGAGTAGACAAGGATGTTGTCAAGGAACACGGCCATGAACTGGTCCAAGTAGGGATGGAACACCTGGTTCATTAATGCCATTAACATAGTAGGAGCATTCGTTAGCCCAAAAAGCATAGCAAGATACTCAAAATGTCCATAGCACGTCCAAAACATGGTCTTTTCCACATCCTCCTTCGTAATGTGGAGTTGGTGATACCCCGACTTAAGGTCCAGTTTGCTGAAGACGCGTGCGCTTTGTAGCTGGTCGAACAACTCATCGGATCGTCCCAACGGGTATCGGTTCTTCACTGTGATGTTGTTGAGCACCCGGTATTCCACGTACATCCGCAGCTCTCCTCATGTCTTCTTGACGAACAGCACCGGCGTCACGTATGGAGACACCAACGGCCAAATGAACCCCTGGTCCACCAACTCCCCCAACTTCTTCTTGATCTCCGCAAGCTCCGTATCGCTCATGCGGTTGTACGACCGCACCATTGGTGATGACCCTGGCACCACCTCAATCTTGTGGTCGATGTCTCGCCGAGGTGGCAGTCCCTTTGGCAATTCCTCTAGAAAAATGTCCCTGAACTCCTTGAGCACCTCCCCAATACCGGGTGGCAACTCTGGAGCTCCCGCGCCTTCCACTGGCTGCCCCTCCGCTACAATCTACTGCTCTGCTACTTGTTGTGCAAGCACCCATGCCAAGTAGACCTGGCCACCCTTGCGCTCACACCGCTTATGCTGCTACAAGTTGATGACACGTAGCTGCTTCCCCGCTTCCGCCACATCCGATTCCTTCTCCTCACCCTGCCACAACGGCAAAGTGAGTTTTTTCTCGCCCGCCTTCACGATCACCCGGTTGCACCTCCAATCCACCTCCGGATTCCAGGTGTGCAACCGATCCCGACCAATCAAGCAATCGTTATCATCCATAGGACAAGTATGGACCTCTATGTTGCATACCAACTCACCCATGTGGACCTTGTTCTTGACAAGAGGCCTACCACACTCCACCACTCCAGACACCTGCCGCACCTTGGCCGACGTCCCTGGCTACCGTGCGAGCTCCCACCTCATGGCCAACTTGTCATTGAAGAAGCTATGGCTCACGTTGCCGCCCAATAGACCGCGTAGCTTCCTCCTACCCTTCAAACTACCCACGGGAATCTCAAGAACCAGCTCCAGGATGATCCCTAGAAGTTGCCGGGTCTCACCTTCATTCCGCAATAGTACTTGAGGTAGCTCCTTAATTGGCAAAAACCTTTCAAGGCTGGTGCTGTCCCTTGCGGATGAAAGACTTGCAGGAGTAGGTCATCCCCTCCTCACTGCTGCTGCCTGTTTCCCTGTTGTGCCTTGAGCTTTGGGCAATCCCCCTTGCGATGACCATCCTTACCACAAGCCCAAAACTTGCCTCACGGTCCCTGCTTCCCGCCTGCACCCCGTTGTCCAGCTTGGATTGCATCCACCTCCATGGGCACAGCCTGACCCAGCTACTCCACCCGTGGTTGTGTTGCATAGTTGGTCCAGCGCGCATTGTAGCTTACCGCGTCGATGAGCTCCGCCACCGAGACTAACTCTGTAAAGGTCCGCAATCTGAGCACTGCGAGTTCACGTTCAACGTGTGGCTTCAGGCCGTCATGGTAGCGGTCGTATGCCTCCGCATCCAAGAGGTCATCGATCTATGCCACCAAAGCCATAAAACATGTATTGTAGTCCTGGACCGATCCGCCTTGCTTGACGTGCTTGATCTTGTCGCATGCGACCCGGCTGCCGTTGAGGAGGTCGAAACGCGCTTGGAGCATCATCTCAAACTTCTCCCATGTCTCCAGCTTCTCCTTCTACGCCCGTGCATCGAGCTGCACTTTATGCCCCAACAGTAGACTCAACAATGGCTGAAGTCGTTGCCCAGACCCCAGCCCATCCGGTAAACCAGCGACGTTCTGCCGGCACAATGCCGACCACCACTGCAGCGCCATTCCCCGGACGAGCGTAGGAGCATACTCCTGTCTCGTGGCATCTTCTCCCACGGGAACGCCCAATGCCGTGAAGTACGAGTTCACCGTGAAGAGCCACTCCCGCACACTGCCCTTGCTGATGTGGAACTCTGGCTCCTTCTGCTTGGGCCGCCGAAAGGGAAGTACGAAAGCTAATGTGAAACCCCCAACACATTGGTCCCTTGGCCGACGTACCTCGCCTCAACCTCCGCACGTAGCTGCTGGTTCTCTTGGCGCAACTTGTCAAGAGCACGCTAAATCTCCTCCATGAGATAGGCCTGGTCGTATGCCGCGACTGCCATGCTTCCGGTGGTGACGGAAAGTTTCTGGCCAAACGCAGTTGTGGCAGATCTGCTGCCTCCCTTGGGTCCGTGCAAAGCCAAGCGAATGTCCACGCGCTCTAATGCCAAATGTGAACCGAGGGGCGCCCGACGTGACTGTCACATGCCGAGCCCTTGGGATAAACCTCCCAGCCCTTGACTTCTTGGTGTGTAGGCCAACCCTTGAGATGTCGCACGACCCTCTCTTAGCAGCAAGACCGTTGCTAATGACCGAGGTTCCCGCCGTGCGACTCTCCCGGTGGCGTCTACACCAAGGTACGCTGTGGAAGACTTGTAGGATCAAATGGACGTGTGCAAGGCAATACTTAGAACACAAGGAGATTTGGGCAAGAAATGAATCCTTTGGAAGATTAGTACAAGGCAATATACAAAGTTTCTGGGTAAGATTGGCATGCCTAGAACAATCCCTGGGCTTCCTTATGTACCTATCCCTATGAGCCGGCCGGGTGTCCCTCGGTGCTCCGAAGCCCTCTACTCAGGTAGGATCATGCAAATAACACATGCATCATGTAGTACGCATTACGAACTTTCCAACACACCAAAGAATGCCTCAATTCGTGGAGAAATGGGTGAGTTATGGCCGTTTGAGTGCTCCATGTGTGACTGTATCTGGCAGCACCGCTAGCGGGGGTCACGGCCGCCTGAAGCGCCCTTGCTTGCGAATGCAGCTCCATTCACCATCCCAAAGCATCCATGGACCCCAATGAACCTTGCCTCATTGGCTAAGCGTCCATTGAGGGGCGCTTCAGCTGTAGTCGATGAGAAAGTCGCTTTGCCGTGCTCGAGGTTCAACCAGTACGACTCTTGCTTTTTAGAGGTGTGCCTCCCACTTTTGCACGGCCGTATCGTTCTCATCCTTGCACCGAACGACCCGGTTCTTGGGTCAATTTTGCACAGTTTTTCACGTTAAATACAACAGGAGCATCGAAACATGATGTGAATTCAGCATGATGACGTAATCACCACCTCAACCGGTGACTCCCATAAAATTTGCCGACAATGGTGCTAACGTTGCGGTCACTACTGCTGTGGCTGTAGCCGCCGGGGTGGCCAACGTAGTGTCTACTGGTGCTGTTATAGTGCCAAAATTCTGCTATGGCAGCTGTGGCTACTGATACCTGTTGCGGCAAATCATGTGGCAGCCGCTGGCTGCTGTTGCCATGACTGATGTCTCTACCGATATCATTGCTACTGTTGTAATCGTTGCTGCTGGTGCTGCTGCTACCGTTGCTGCCGCTACTACTGCACCAGGAGTCTACGACTGTGGCTACCGATATCATCGCTGGTTTTGCTGATGTCACGGATTGGGCATGCGCCCATGGCCAACGGTCGGCTGTTGGAGGAGACCTAGCAGATGAGAGAAGCCGTAATGAGTGGAAGACTCCACTCACGAGAGGACGAAGTCGCCAGAGTCCGTCCGGTTACCTGTGTGCTGTGGCGGACGGCAAATGGTGGTGTTAGCAGTTGAGAAAAAACTGCTATCGCCACCCCTTGGATGAAGACGAAGCCTCTGGCAAGAAAACCATGCTTGCCAGGAGAGGGCAACAAGGTCGTGGCTTCATCTGTTGCTGCTGCACGCCGGCTGGCTCTACGAGATCTGCAGTAGTGGCGGCGGCGGTGGCCGATGCGGCCCTGGATTAGGGGTTATGTGGCCTCGTAATACCCCTCTCACGCATAGGTACTCTTTCCCTTGCTTTGATGCTAGTGGATAGATAGAGGAGGTGAGGGGGAAGAGCTTGAAACACAAGAGAGCATGTCACAGTCACAGATGAGAGGATGCCATGGATTTATGGGAGGAGTGACAGATTTGCGCAAGAGAGTTAGAGAGGCGAGCGTGAAGCGAGAGGTTATGTGGGAGTGATCTCTCCCACGGTCGGATGAGGCGCCAGCTCACCTTCGACCGTGGGTTTTGTCCACGGCGTGGCTCAAACCTCACCCTCGTAGCCAAAATCCGGCAACAATATGCCTAATGGAGTGAACCCATCCAGACTAGCAGTTTCTCCCCCCCGTAAAACTATCAAAAATCTGTGAGATCACAATTCAGAGGCCACAAGCTGATGCACACATATCTCATGCAGTAGATTCTATGCGATTGCATCCTGACGCTTCATGCGGCCAAGGCCCAACGTGTTAGCTGGCCTTAAGGCTTGGAAAATGAGAATGAGTCAATCTTGAAATTAAGAAAATCTCGAAATGTCAAAAATCTTGAAATGTCTTGAACTGCAAGATGAGATTGAGACAGTCTCGTTTTTGAGGTGAGCGAGATCGAGATTTGCAACATTTGAAAAATTTGAGAAAGTGTCTAAAAAATCTCATCTTGAAATTCCAACTCCCCGAAGCACCTTTTTTGAGGGCATGTTTCCTCATACCTTTCCATTTTCCCACTCCCCCCCCTTTTCTGGTCATTTACTCAACCCTCCCACTTTAAGCGCATATTTGTATTCTCTCTTTCACACTCTCTCGTGTCTACATTCTTATAGAAAGGAAGGCACAAACACTCCATCCTCATAGATCCCCTGCCACTTTCCGCTCGACGCTAGACACTAGACACTTGACACGTCAAAACACGCACTTACGACACACATCAACATATCAACATAGGGTGGGTCGCGGCATGCTCCGACACAGGCTATCACACTGTGAGAATGTCCGAGAAAGTGAGAATCTTGGTCACAAATTTTGAGATCGAGATAAAAATGAGATTCTCAAATGCCGAGCGAGATGAGATCGAGATGGCCCCGCCCATGCTCCAAGCGCGATTGAGACAGGTTGACAGGTGTCTCAGAAAACGAGATGAGATAGAGATATCGATCTCATCTCGTTTTCCGAGCCTTAGCTGCCCTGTCCTCTGACGACCTTTGTGTCTCTCCAACCAATGGCGTCACCATCAGGTGATATGCTGGCACATGTCACGTGGCCCATCTGTCACCTACGAGAGTGTCGTGTGTGCAACAAGCCCAGAGGTCAAAACCAAAACATCTGGCCTTGTTGCACACCTCACTCATCACTGATGCAGGTGAGTGAGAGAGAAGTGACGTTGTTGCCATCATGCTCATCATTAATGAGTTGTCGTCATGGTCCATGGGGAGAACAACATCACTTATGCTCTCAGTGATTTGATGGTGGTTAACTCCTCCTAACTTGGTGTTACAGTTAGGTCACTCAGGTTTATGGTTGGTGCACTTCGGTGTGTAGTGAGGAAACACAGGAGAAAAACAGCAAAGGGGGGGAGCCAGGATCGACACCCATCTGGTAGAGGTCGGAAATCGAGCGACAGCGAGCTCGTTGCTCGCTCGCTCTTGTCTCCCTCCTTGACAACATCATATCACTCTCTTGTGACTGACCTCTCTTGGACCTAGAAGAAATTTCTCGCCGTCACCATGGCGTGTTCTGAACTCATGGATCTTCCCCTCATCTTGTCTCTTCCATTAGATAGAATTCATTAAGGCATGTAGGCCCATGCAAAAATTCCATGAGCTCTAGGTGTGAGGGGCATATAGTGAAGGCCAAATTTGGCTAATTCTGAAATGCATTAAGAACAAGGAGAGAGTACAATGAGTGCCTACTGAGAGCTCATGTACTGGGGACTAGCGGCTAGCCAGGAGGCTCTGTTTTCCTCGTCGCACCAAAAGGCACGCACAGGGAGTACACATGTCACAGAACATGAAATCACACAACAGAGGTCTCCCAAGGCACCGGAAGAGTCAACCGTGTGCCCGTGTCTCGACCGACGAGAAAATATGCAATACACCCCATACACACACAGACTCTACGGTGACACAATGGAATTACCGGATAGCCAAGTTAGGCAAGGTTAGGCCTCCCAAGACGTCGGGACATGTCACGCGACATCCTGGTCTCAGCCACATGCAAGCTATACATGTTTGGCAGAAGTCAACAAAGGCTCAGCCAATCAGTGCTCGATCTCTCGATGTACCGATACAAATCATTGTGTACCCAGGTCTCGAACGCAGAGGGAATGCACAACCTGCCAGCATCAATATGTGTCTAACCATCATGGGGTCTCCCGGGGCATTGGCACAGACCACCAAGTGCCCGGGTCTCAACCACCAAGAAAACTCTCCCAGTCATGCATGTGTGAAATAGGTGGCTAGAGTGCACCATACACAACAGAGAGCATGTCATGTAGCTGATGGAGCATCATCAAAGAAGACTGAGAAGCTCTCATAACACAATCCTATCTACCACTCAGAGAACCTCAAAGCCCACACAACAATACTCCCCTTCAGCTGCAAGAGTTGTCAAGAAGGTACTATTTGAGAAGGTACATAGGCTCCCCCTCGATAAGAGAATCCTAGGACCATGAACATCAGCACCGATATGCTAGATCCCTGAGTTCCCCGGTGTTGACCACCAGGAGCATACGAACAAATGCAGTGAAGCCCAAACATGCATAAGAGGTCTCCCACGGCATCGGCACAGACCACCAAGTTCTGGGGTCTCGACCACCAAATAACCATCCGTCCCCAAAAATGCAACTGCTAATGTGGTCACGAGAACACACACACATCAGCTGCATATCAACAACGGATCGGCTTGAGGACCACCTAAGGCTCCCCCTAGATTGATGAAGATGGAAACAATGGCTGCCGAGAGTGCATGTCCTCCCCTTCATGCACGGAGCTCTATATGTGACACTGTCAGAGACCAATAGGAGGTAGAAACGATGGTGTGTCTGGGACTCACTCATACACCGGCAGAATCCTAGCCGTCGCGCAGTCCGACGATGGGAGACTTCCAAACATCCCAGTGGTTCGTACCCTCTATACGGTCATCATCAACATCGGATGTCACTGGAGTAGGGATACGGCTGCTGAAGCCACTGCATACACGTGATGTAGTCTGGTCTGCTCTCGGAGTGAGGGATGTGTCCAATGACGAAGGAGTGCACGCTGCTCACTGTGTAGAGGAGGAAGATGAAGCTACCTCGTAGATGGAGGAGGTGGTGGTGCTGACGTGCGATAGCGCGTGTGATGCAAAAAAAGTCTCTATGCGTGTAGCTGTCAATGACTCTCTGGCTCTAACACAGGTCATCTCTGCTGTAAAAACAATAGCTCTAGCATCCTGCCTCGCTGCACACAATACCCTCGAACGCTCCCACTCAATTAGGAACTCTGTCTCTGTGAGATCAAGGCCGCCATCCTCGAACTTCTGAAGTCCGTAAGCGCTCAAGGTGAAGGCTAAAAAGGCAATCAATATCGCTCGTCGAGCATCTGCAAATTTCTATCACGTAGTGGAGAGGTTAACCTGTGCAACAAGAACTACAGGCTCAGTGGCACCAGAAGTGGCTGACTTTGCCATGTTGCATCACTGCTCAGTCGCTGCTTCAAGAATCCATGTGATATGGGACCACATATCCCATATCACATGCCTGCATGGAAAAGTGGTGAGCCGCATGCTCAACATCTCCTGGCATGCCAAGAGCCAGCAGGCGCTCAAGGTCAGCAAGGCGCCAACTTAGCGCATCCACAGCAATGACCTCCATTTCTCCCGTCTTCAGCACAAGAGGCGTAGTCCAATCAGTAACCAATTCTACCAATCTAGCACTTGAAACATCTGTGAATGATGGCAGAACTCTAGCCTCTGGGGCTGCCAATGCTGTAGCTACTAGGAAGACCTCCACGGCTACAGCCTCTATAATTTCCTATGTAACAACAGTGTGCCCAGGTCTTGACCGACGAGAAAATATGCAATATATTCCATACACACCCAGACTCTACGGTGACACACTAAAATTACCGGCTGTCCAGGCTAGGCAAGTTTAGGCCTCTCGAGACGTCGGGACATGTCACTGGACGTCCGGGTCTTAGCCACATGGAAGCTATACACGTTTGACAGAAGTCAACAAGCGCTCATCCAATTAGTGCTGAGTCTCCCAAGGTACTGATACAAATAACCGTGTACCTGGGTCTCGACCGCAGAGGGAATGCACAACCTGCCAGTATCAATATGTGTCTAACCATGGTGGGATCTCCCAAGGCACTAGCACAGACAACCAAGTGTCCGGGTCTCAACCACCGAGGAAACTCTCCTAGTTATGCATGTGTGAATTAGGTGGCTAGAATGCACCATACATAAAACAAAGCATGTCAAGTAGCTGATGGAGCATCATTGGAGAAAACCAAGAAGCTCTCACAAAACAACCCTATGCACCACTCAGAGAAGCTCAAAGCCCACACACCAATACCATTCCCTCACTACGTTATATCACCTATTGGTATCAGAGCGCTGTAGTGAGAGAGTAAGTAGTGTTCACTCTTGAATGCATGGTCCTGGCCATGGGACAGATAACCATTACCATCGCCTCTAATCCCGTCGCCGCTCTCCTCTCCACAGCTGAGACTGGGCCTCTTTGCTCCAGCCACAACACCCGGTTGTCGTAGCCCACGTCGTGGAGTCAACGCGGGGCTACATTGCTACACATGCGGGCATTGGCATACCCCCAAGTTTTGACATAACTACTTGACCCTGCACTACTCCGTCTGTTGTCTTCGGTTATTGCCACCATCTCTCTTAAGCATAGTAGGGAGTAACGGAGCAGTTGCAGCAGTAACATTGACTATAACTGTTGCCATAAATACAATAGCACCCACATCCATTCTTCTCGCATCAGCAATTACAGCTTCGAGATCTACTACAGCTGACACACAGTTACGTCTACGATATCTATAGTCACAATCAATAGCCATAGCAAAATCTGCACTGGTTGCCATTGTGGTCTCAACAGCCGTAGCAGCCACTAGTGCGGCAGCCTTAGCATGGAAGCAACAGTGAGGGCAGTTACAACCTTGGCATGGATAGTAGCAATTGCAGCAACCTCAGCATCAACAATTACCGACCTTGGCCACAAAACAGGAACAATAGCTGTAGTTGCAATCTCGACAGGTACAGCCACAACACTGATAACTACATCAGCCGCCACTGTAGGTCCACTACTGTCTCAACGCCTGCAACAATTGGTGCTACAGTAGCATTGGAGCAGACAAAAAATCAGCTACAGCTGTGACCTTAGCAACAAACATCAACTGCAGCAGTTGCATACTCATCAACTGCAGTAGCAGTTGCATTTGCAACAGCAATAGCCATGACAACTACAAAAGCCACTGTAGCAGCAATACCACATCGGCTGCGACTATCAGCGGCTGACAGGCCGCTGACACTCCCATCAAGTCCGAGCCACCTTTGTGGCCGACAATGACTCACTGGCACACAATGAGGCTCTGGCTGCGGACCCCGTCGGGTCCTACTATGCGGAGGGCAGTGTAGCTCGTCGGGAACAACACCGTAACGCATCCGATGGAGGGTCACCCGTGTCACTCGGCTCCTCCTCAACACGGCGTGCTTCGGTAAGAAATTCTTCTCTCTGTCCTCAGGACTTGGGGACGACGACTCTGTTGCGGTGGACGCTACTGCTGCCGACCTCTTGGCCGGCCTCTACAGAGACGCCGTCTCTCTATCGTCTTCTACAACACGGACGACCTCTCTTGTCATTGACGCTGCCATAATAACGCAGTGACCTTTGCGGGAGCTAGGGCGTCTCGGAGACCTGCATCAACCTCAGTAGAGCGTGCCACCAAAGTCTACACCGAAGGTGTTGACATCATCAGCCCTATTGCACCTGCAGCTGCTGACCTTAGCACACAGGTTTCTGTTGACGCAGCCGCCATCACTTCTTGCATTAGGGCTGCTACCATAGGTATAGCCACTACCGCCACATCCATGCGCACCTCTATGACCTCAACAATCGTGTCAGCTTGGTCTATCTCACCAGCTGCCATTAGTCTAGTCACAACTACTATTTTCGTAGTTACTGTCATCACCACTCTAGGTATAGTGTCGGTAGACGGTGCTCTTGTCCTGATCAAAACCCTAAACCCTAAAGCTGTTGCCATTCTGTTAGTCCTCTCTGTTGTTGTCGCTGCTGCCGTTCCATCCCTTCTTTCTTTTCTTCATTCCTTGCAGCTTGACTCCCCACCATTGTGACACTTGCTGTTCTCCTTCTTGACTGTTTTTGTGCTCACTGCTGTGACGTTTTGCTAGGATTGGGGTTGGGAACTATCCTACAACACTCATTACAAGTGCATACAGTACTACCCATTTTGCACGCCCACTGGGACGGGGAAAACTCTACCGATTTTTATTGGCAGATCCCCTTTTCTCGTCACCATGCCGGGTGATGATGAGTTTGTCATTGTAGACCTCCACTGCCTGCTTAATCGTGCTGTTGGAGCACAGCACAAAGCCAAGGATCGCCTCAAGCTGCAAGAGAACAATCGTGCAGCTCTCGCTAAAGAAGTTACTGCCATTATCCTCAAGTGACTGCCAGTTGCATCTATCTCTACTACTGCTAGCTCTACTGCTGGTTCTGGCTCTGGTACCTCATCTACTACCGTTGCTGCCGCTACTACTGCTATCACCCCAGCTGCATTTTCCCCTGTACCACGCCGGCATGACTTCTTCTCACAACCACCTTTCATGTCTTGCAACCTCGCCTTCTCTTACTAGGTGGTGCGCTTCAGTGCCTGGGCTTAGGGCGAGCACCTTTGGGAGTATTACTTTCCCTCCTGATCCCTCTACCGACCCTCATTTCATCCCACTCCCTACTGAAGCTTCTCGTGTTCTCCGCGCTCTCATACCTGCCGATCCTACACATGTGGTGGATGATGTTGGCACGTTCAACACTGATCCCTATGCTGGTCCCGTTTGTTCTTACGCCAAGCTATGTCGACAGACGACCATTACTGGCCAGGCTATAGAGAGTGCTATGACTGTGTAGTTAATAGCCTCCTCATGCATGCCGATGAAACCGATGATGCCTACTGGGCTCAAAGTCTCAAGCTCCTTCGCGAGCTTGGTGATGTTGATCCTGGTCAGCTGTTCACCATTCTTACTATGGTCAACGGGCTCATCCCGAAGCTCTCTGATCTTCTTTTCGATGTCAAAGTTGATGAGATCCATTGCCTTGTCTCCAAGCCTGTACCCCCTTGGTCAACCCCTGGGGTTGGCACGCTGTGGGACTTTACTGTTGAGCGCCTCGCTTCCTGGTGGAAAAGCATCCAGAATAAGTGGCTTCAGCACTCTTCTGTCACAGGTATCATGGTGCTCACCAAGTCTCCTCACCTTCTTCGTCCTCTATGACCCTTGCTACATCCTCTTCCTCCGCGTCCTCTATAGCCACTGCCCTCGCCTCTTAGAGTTGTGGTCATGACAAGGGCAAAGGCAAGGACAAGGAAAAAATGAAGGCAACCGCCTCCTCTTCTCGTGTCCTTGGTGCTGTAGTCTGTTGGAATTGTCGGTCCGTCGAGCACTCCACGCACACGCGCCCTACTCCTCCTGATCATTTATGGTCAGTAGACCTAAGAAAATACACTCTTATGTCTGTGTACATGCAAGGTGTGCACATATGGAAGATTCAAGGAACCTTCGCAGAACGTACATGACAGCTTGCAGCAAATTACCATAATTTCATCTAGAATGAAACCTAATATGAATATAGATATTTTTTAAAATATGAGAACAGAAGAGTCTTACCAATCAGTTGAATAATTGATAGAAACTAGACATACCCTGATAGAAAATTGCAAATATGGTCAGTTGAATTTGACAAACGTAGACCAACATATGTCCATAAACACAAAGTGTCCTCAATGAGGACATCCGCCTTAAAATCTACAATCGAGAGTGTCGAGAGGAAGCCTGACGCTCGAACGACAGTTTCACTGTTGCTCGAGCGTTAGCTGGACAGTTGACCGACCGGCAGGTTAGCACGCGAGCAAAGGACAAGACGAGTTAGTGGAGGGTCCTGTTTAGCTTTCCACGAATATCCGTAACATCGATGGAGAACGTGGACTACCATTTTTTTTCTTTTTATTGAGCTCCGAATGGCTCACTGCATACCTCTTCTACAATGGTCGTAACTGTCATCCATCAGGGATGTGGCGATGTTTTCAGTTGTTCATTTTCTCTCTTTTCGAACAAATTTCGCCACAGAAACATCACTCTTATATATTTTTTATTCTTGTTAAGGTGCGATCAGAGAGTTTTTGAAGTGATGTCAACGGGTTCCGCCCCTTGACCCAACGTCTATGTTTACATCTACACGAATGCTGTTCGCCGAGAGAAATGTCTACCAAAACACGTAATTCATATCATATTACGATAAATCAATCACAGCATATCCAAATGGCACCTAGTATGTAGCATAATTTTCGTTATCATCGGAGTTGTTCACCGGTGTACAAATTTATCGAGGTTTGCATACTTCGAGATGATCACAACCCAATACATTCGTCCAATACACTTTCGCTGTTTCGGCGGGGGAGGGGGGCATCGGAGTGGAGGACCAATCGATATCGATTGGACCCCCCCCTCCTCCCCCAATACCAAAATTGTATCGGACGAATGTATTGGGAAGTGAATCGGGGGAGGATCGAGATCACTACACCAATGCATTCGACCGAGAGAAGACACTACAAAGCTTCCCCTTTACTTTTTCAAAATACATTTGTGATTTCTTGTGCCTTTTGACACGATACACTCCCTAATACACTCACCACATACAATTGTAAGGTGCGGCGGGGGGTGGGGAGGGCGGGGGGACTGTCACTGGTTGACTCACACTCGCGCGGACGTATCTTGAACTGGTAGTTGATGTCAGTACTGTTCCCGAGAAGCGTGAATCATCTAGGATTTCGTCGACTGCGATACGTTAAGACAAAGAGCATCTCCGTTCATCGATTCAGATGCATTGACATTAGGAAATCGTTTGAGATGCTTATCACATTATTCGTCTGTGCTTAATGTTAATTCGTTTCCGATACCTCGGGACGTTCAAAGTAGTAAACAGCCGAACATTACACTTTCTGTTTTTTGGAGGGTGGGTCAAAAGGGGGTTCCATCCGATTACGATTCCCCCCACCCCCCCAAAGAAAGAATGTGTACCGGTTGAGTGAATTAGGAAGTGTATAGGCGGGGCATGAATGACAGTAAACGAATGCATTCAATGGATCAAAGTGACAAAGAAGCATCCAGTGGCTAGTAGAACGCACTACACTTGTGTACGCTTGTGCGTCCCCAGCACATACACATCCCGATAGACTCGCATGATACATTCGGGGGGTTTGGGGGGAGGGGGGTCGGGGGGGGGGGGGGGGGCT
>SZWC01004423.1:53445-75899 GCA_023375785.1 Penium margaritaceum
GGGGGGGTGGGGGGGGGGGGGGGGGGGGGGGGGGGGGGGGTGGCTCGACTCTCTGTTTGCACGAACTCGAAAACTGCCCCGCAACGACGGAGTTGCAAAAGCAATGTATCTTCATTGTATAACTCAGAACTTGACACCCAATATACCACTTTCCAAACTCTTAACAGACCTATAATTCAATTTATTTTTTACACTCGTGTATAATATTCTATTTTAAGATTTATTACTCTTATTCAAAAGGGAGAAATGAAAGGTAATGTACATCGAACTATTAGTGAACAAGTAGTTTTTCCATACACTCTACTTTCACGGAAGATACCTATTGGAACATATGATAATACACACAACGGACAGTGTATAAAAAAAACATGATTAACCATACCTCCTCCTGATGACCTGCGCTTTGCCTGTGCCATGCATGCCCATTGGACATGTGTTGGCTAGTGAGCTAACCACCTGTGACAGAGAAGCCGAAATAAAAAAGCTCACAAAGGGTTTTTACACCTTCTTCCTTTGTTGACATGTGTCATGCACTCCAAAATTAATCAGGCATATACTTCACCTTCAAGAGTACTCACAAGGTGCTGGGATAGTTCCGTAAAAAAATCCTAGCAGATCTGTGTCATCTATGATGATTTCAAACTGCCACTTCCAGAGCGTAAACCCCTCTCCATCAAAATTGAGGATGGGCAAATGATTCCTTAGTTCCCCTGTCCTTGTCATCCCTACAACTGTTATAATTACTACACCTATTGTTGATGCCGATTTACCTGTGATTGAGGCCGCTGTAGGCTGTTGGTGAGAAGAGGCAACTGTTTCCCTTGTTCAAGCTGGCCGTTGTAAGTAGATGTAGGCTGATGTAGGCAGATGTCAGCTCCCAAGGCGGAAAGTTGTAGTTGTGTTGTATTCCCCTCCTGTTGATGTTGACCTGTAAACAGAGAAGTTGGGTGAGAGAGAAGGCGCTCTCACTGCTTGTGACTTAGCAGTTGCATGCGTAAAAATTCTCTAACCAGAGACGTGGGCCCATAACCTTTTGTTAGCTACTGATCTAACCACCTCTGGCAGAGAAGCCGCAAAACCGAAAAGCTCACAAAGGTTTTTACACCTTCTTCCTTTGTTGACATATGTCATGCACCACAAACATAATCAGGGATACACTTCACCTTCAAGAGTCCTAATGCCTTAGTATTACATCTCGAGAAGAGCTGAAGTCATCAATACGCAAGAGAGCATCAAGCAAGGGTTGATTGATCAGCATGTAAGACAAGTCCTCTTATAACTATCTGTCCAGTCCTAGAACTCAAAAGCACATCCTTGGGAAGTGGCCTAAACCAGCCACATCACCAATAGACTTGCGCTGTGGGCTTGACACATAAGCATCCTAGTGTCAAGG
Source organism: Penium margaritaceum (assembly GCA_023375785.1). Classification (NCBI taxonomy): domain Eukaryota; kingdom Viridiplantae; phylum Streptophyta; class Zygnematophyceae; order Desmidiales; family Peniaceae; genus Penium; species Penium margaritaceum. Next base: position 54,839 of record SZWC01004423.1, read on the forward strand.
TGACAGACCAACCATGTAGCGTTCAAGAAGCTACGGACTTTCTTTCTTGGAAGCTTCCATAACAAACAAGATGTGCATGGGGCCAGGATCGAACTCATGACCTCTCACTTGGCCAAATCAACAAAATGGCCAAGGTAACCACTCACCAACATGGTGTACTCACAAGTCATATCTCACATGAAAGAGAGCATAGTTGAGTCACACTACAACGGATCCAGGGATCATACCTCAAAAATGGGCAGAGCATTCCTGAGCCGTCCTACTGAACAAGGGGTAAAAACATTCAACAACACGTACCTTCGGTGCCTCTTCAGCATCCTCGTCCTCCTCCAGTGTCACCTCTTCCCCTTCGTCGACTACCACATCATCTACCCACACCTGTTCTACTGTTGGACTTCCTTCTGGTGCTCCCCTGCTCCTGTACACATGGGGCTAGCTGCCTCTTTGTAGTGCACTGTCCTATATTGCGCCTCCTTCATCGGCCTGTGCCGTCCCGTTGTGGTTCCCTCCTTCCTCGGGTGCCTCGACCCCAGCTCCGACAACGTCTGTTGCGGGTGATGGCGAGCATCAGTTGGAGCAATCCCTTCTTTAGATCTTGTGCCTTTGCAATCAGGGCGGTAAGGATGTTGCTCCGTTGGCCAGTGGTCTTATGTGTCAGTCAGACTCAGTGCTTCGTAGCGCCCCCCCCAGTCACGATCTTGGGTCGTTGTCTCCCTTTGTTCTTTCAATCGAGCATTGGCAGTCTGTCGTCCTCCCGCGCTGTCTTGCTGCGTGGGCTCGTCGTCTTGTCTTGTCTCCCCTTGTTGGTAGTGTGGCCACCTGTGGTGGCCGCTTCCCACTTTGCGTCCGTCAGGTGGTTTCTGGATCTTCGATTCCGGAGCCACCCACCACATGACATCCGTGCACTCCTCATTCATCTCTATCGGGTCCAGTCAGTTGCTCCCCATTCAAGGAATTGGTGTCGTTCTTTTTTTTGGCCCCACTAGAGCTCTGTACCTTCCTGACGTTTTATATGTTCCTTCTCTGGAGCTCAGCCTATTGTCGGTGCCCTCCGTATATGATCAGCACATGGACGTTTGTGCTACTTGCGGTGTTGGCATGGTGCGTCTGCTTTCCACTGGTCGCATTGTCTTGTGTTAGGTCAAACGTGACAAGTTGTATCATATGCTCCTGTTCTCTCCCTCTGCTGTCTCTGTCGGTGCTATTCTTGCCTATGTCGCTCCTTCTCTCTCTCCTGACCTTCTCCACCTGCTGCATCAGCATCGTGCACAAGTCCACACCGATGCCATCTCTAGCATGCTCCGTCTTCAACCCTCTTTGCGCTTGTCCCCCTCTACCTTCATTACTCCCTGTCCTGCTGAGTGTCTTGATTGTGCCCAAGGAAAAATGAATCATTCTCTGCTCTCTGATTCCGAGTCTCAGTCCCGTCATCCCCTTGACCATGTGCATGCTGATTTCATAGGACTTCTCCTCCATGACCTTCTTGGTAATGTCAATCGGTACGTCTTGTGCCTCACTGATGATATCCTGTGCTTTCGCTAGGTCTTTTCTCTATATCATAAGAGCGATGTATGTTCAACCATTGAGACCTGGCTTGCTCAGGTTGAGCGTGCCTGTTAGCGGGCCCTGTGCACCTTCCAAAGTGACCACGACGGTGAGTTCCTTGGTCCCACCGCCCATTTCTTTTCCTCTAAGGGAGTGTGTCTGGAGACGTCTTCTCCCTACACATCCCAGCAAGATGGGGTCTCCAAACGTTGGAATCATACCCTCGCCAACAATGTCCTGACTCTCTTGTCTGAGTGTGGTCTTCCCTAGCTCTTTGCCTTTGAGGATATGAGCTATATGACTTAGGTCTAGAATCGAGTCCCCCACGGCCCCCTCCCTCGTTCTATTACCCCGCTTGAGCGCTGGTCCGGCACTCGTGCTGACCTTCTTCTCGCTCGGGTCTGGGGTTGTATTGATTTTGTCTGGCTACCTAATGACCTGCGTGAATGCAAGCTCTCTCCTTGGGGTTTTCTATACCCCTTCTTGGATGCTTCATCTCATTCCAAGGCCTGGTGGTTTTGGGATCCCGTGCGCCAGCGGGTTGTGGAATCCCGTGATGCGCTGTTCTTTGAGTTTTTCTTTCTTCGTGATCTTGGTCGTCTCTCGCCCGCTGCCTCCGTTCTTCTGCTCTATAGAAGGGGGGGGGGGGGAGAAGTAGGCCCTGTCCCATCTTCAGTCCCTCAAGTCATGACTTTGCAACCTGTACCCTTGACTCTCCCTCAGACTTGATGTCTACACATGCCTCGTTTTCCCTTCCGTCCTTGTCGTCCAGTTTGTGGAGCACGCCAGTCTCCCCAGTCACGTCGGGTTTGAAACCCACGTCTGCATCGTCACCCACTGCTTCATCGTCATCCGGTCCAGCCCCTCCAGTTGTGGTTGACCCTCCTCTAGAATTAGACCCCACTAGACCTGCTCATGTCTCACCCTTTGTTCGTGGTAGACGTCTTCGTGCACTTCCCCACCACACCTCCAGTGTCCCTACGAAATCTGCTCGTCCTTCTCGCACACACACGGCTCAGTCTCCCATTGTGCTGACGGGCATGGATGCCATTGGGCTAGCTACGGGTGTTGTTCACCCTAGCTCTATCCTAGGGTATGCTATGCTCGTCTCCGAGCACACGCGTGCGTTCGCTGCTACTGCCACTGAAAACGTTGCTAAATTTCACGCGACCATTGGTACCGCCTCACTGTCACCCGAGATTACCAGTGCGCATCAGGCACGTGCAGCTCCTAATGCATGACAGTGGGAAGCCACAATGCACAACAAGAGAAAGGCTCTTGACGACCATGCTATGTACGAGCTGGTTGAGCTGCCACCAGAACGCGAAGTCATTAATGCACGGTGGGTCTTTTGGCATAAGTACAAGGCCAATGGCACGCTTGACAACCACAAGGCCCGCCTCATGACCAAGGGATTCCTCCATGTCCCTGGCATTGACTTTGATGAGATATTCACACCAGTTGGCCGTTACGCCATAGCCCGAGCCTTGCTGAGTCTTGTCGCTCAAGATGATTGGGAGCTGGAGCAGATGGACGTCAACAATTCTTTCCTGCATGGATAGTTGGACGAGGAGATTTACATGGTTCAGCCCCCTGGGTTCTCCGATAGCATCGACAGAGTGTGGCGACTGCGAAAGGCCCTCTATGGCCTGAAACACTTGCCCCGGTGCTAGAACCAGGAGATCACGTCCACACTTGAGAAAGGCGGCTACCAACGTAGCATTGTTGATCCCCCTCTCTTTGTCACTCCTCTGTCGGCTTCTTTTGTCACTGTCCTTGTCTTTGTTGACAACTTGCTAATAGCATCACCTAGTCAGGAGGCTGTGAGATCGGTGAAGGCACTCCTAAAGTCCACATAAAAGATAAAGGACTTGGCGCCGGCTCATGTCTTCGTGGGCATGGAGCTGGAGTGAGACCGCTTTTGCCGCGTACTACACGTCACCAGGCCACCTATGTTCACAGCCTGGGGGAGCGCTTTGCCGCCCTCCTCGAGACAGTCCCCACAGAGTCCACGCCCATGACCCCTGCTGGGTAGAAGCTGCTGAAGAAATTGGATGTGTCGAAGCTAGGGAAGCAAGTTGATACCTCCACGTGATTGGCTCACTCATGTTCATGGCGGTGACGACCAAGGCGGATGTTTCCTTCACCGTGAACTTCCTCGTGCAGTTCTGACAATGTTCGAGAGCACGAAATCTGGAGGCTGCACTACGTGCCATCAGATACGCTCTATCCCCTGCACGTACCGGTGTCTGTTCTTGGGCACAACCGTCAGTTGTGGTTGTTGGATACACAAGCAGTGACTACGTCCATGATGTTGATGCTCACAGTTGCATTCATTATATCGTTCTTGTTGGCGGAACCTTCGTGTCTTAGAAGATTGGTAAGTAGGGATGTATTGCTCTCATTTCCAGCGAGGCTGAGTATGTTGTACTAAGGGCAGGCACATGTGAGAGTATTTGGCTTTGTCGCCTCTTCCAGTAGCTGCATGTGCCTATTTGCTCCATTACACTATGCTGCAACAATCAAAGGACCGAGGCTATTGCTGAGCATGATGGCATGCATCACACTCACACTATGCATATCAATTTTGAGCACCATTTTGTGTGCAAGAGAGTCCCTCCAGGTGATGTCCAGATTGTCTGGGTCCACACTCGACAGCAGAGAGCTGACTTCCTCACGAAGACACTCAACAGCAACGTCTTCAAGGTTGAAGTCCATGCCGTTGGCTTGTTGTGTTCTCGTGGTGCTCCCGGTTGAGTCATTGTTCCTGTGTATATCCGTGTACAGTCCTGTTTGTCACACCTTGTGACGTTCGTGTGAGTGTGCTTTGTCTGTCGGCTGTGCGTCATGGGGGAGTGTTGGTTCTGTGTCGCAGACACGCTGTGACCTCTGGCCTCATTGCACACCTCACTCATCACTGATGCAGGTGACTGAGAGAGAATAGACACTGCTGCCGTCGCATTCATCATCACTGAGTTGTGGTTATGGTCCATGGGGACAACAACATCATTTATGCTCTCAGTGATCTGATGGTGGTTAACCCCTCCTAACTTGGTGTTAGAGTTAGGTCACCTGGGTCTATGCCTGTGGTTGGTGCACTGCGGTGTGCAGTGAGTAAAACCAGGCGAAAAGAAGCAAGGGAGGAGAGCCAGGTTTGACACCCTCCTGGTGGAGGTGAGAACTCAAGAGAGAGCGATCTCACTACACTCTTGCTATTGTCTCACTCCCCCATGGGCAGCATATCACTCTCTTGCAACTGACCTCTCTTTGACATAGATTTTGACGTTTCTTGCTGTCTCCATGCCATGTTCTAAACTCGTGGATCTCCCCCTTGTCTTGTCTCTTCCATTCCCTCACTATGTTCTATCAGCTACAGCCTTCGCGCCATTACGGGCTCTCCACGATTTTCTCAATGACCACCTCCCTGGATCCATTTTCTCTGTGGCACTATCATTCATGATGTAGTTACGTGGAGTTTCTGTTTCTGTACCTGGTTCTTCCTTTTGTTTGCCATTGGAACAACCGAGGAGCCCGTATGCCTACTCGAGATCCCTCTTGCTATTGTTTTGGAGCTTGCAGCCGGATTGGCCTATTTTCTGACCAGTTGGTTGGACACACGCACTTGGTCGTGCACACGTGGATGAGGCTATATATACAATTTTCTGTCATTTCATAACTCATCTTCTACATTTCAAAGCGTATATTTGCCGTCTCTCCACCTTTTGGGATACCGCCTATTACGCTCTGTTCTATACGGCGTGCCCTCTCGCACAGAACTTTGCTGAGGAGGATCCTCTATTCCCTCCAACTGCCATGTGCAGGGAATGCATGAACTAGGAATACTCACATTATGGAGAATGAATAGAAACGAGAGAGGTCTACCAAGGCACCAAAACAAGCCACCATGTGCCCGGGTGTCGACCATCGAGAAAGTATGCAATGTATCCTAAAACACGTCCTGACCCTATGATGATGTACAAGCACCACTTAAACGATAAAGCCAGGCAAGTCAAGCCTCCCCAAACGCTAGAATATGTCACCGGACGTCCAAGTCTCAGCCATATGTTGTAATACAACCTGTCCCCATCGGTCCCTACAGCTTATTCTACTTCTTGATCGTGTCCATCCTTGTGCACATCACTGTTGCATACCCAGCTCACATCGGAGCAACGATGGGTGGTGATACTATTCACCAATAGCTTCCAGACAGCTACTACGACATCCCGGATGCTTGCTAGGGTGCTATGCAATTTTCTTCAGTCCATAGAGTTTTCTCAATAAACTGGCTATTCAGCTTGATTATCATGTTTTGTATTTTGTGTCCATTGATCAATGCCGGACCTGTGCGTGCACAAAACAAAATGTAAAAAAAAAAATTGCAAAAAAAAAAGCATTTCGTGGTGCATATTATCTACTCAAGAGGGTTTGAAATTGATTGAGGGAGGCGAGGTTCAAACCTTTGCCTTGACAACATCTAAGGTACCCTTTGAGGCCCTTTCAGGCTTTGACCCTTCAGCTTCCAGCTGAAGGGTGGGTGGTCAACTGACTACTACAACGTCCTGGTGACCTGTCAATTACAAGTGACTCTTCAACTTACAACCTCCAGGTGATCATTCAGCTGCCATCAGCTACCATCAACCTCTTAACCTCTCCGGGTGTTCATGAAACTACTTTGGTGGTTATGCAATCACACAAGTGGTTATGCAACATCTCAAGTGATGGCACACCTGCAGTGGCAAAGCAATAGTGCCTTATTGCTACTTAAGAGGTTGAGCTCATTCAATCCAGTATCCCTTGAAATGCCTTCATGCATCCTCAAAAATCATCTTATGCCTTCAGACTCCTTCATATGCCTCCACAGTCTGCCTCTGCAAGCCTCAACCTCTGACACTACAAGCAAGTGCCTTAGGATGCACCTCCTACAAAGGTCCGTGCCTTCTTCAGTGCAAGCTAGTGGTTCTGCAAGTTGTGTGCTCCAAGTCTGGTTGCCAATCTTTGTTGCAAAGCATCTAAGACGGACGCCCTGTGGGTTCACAAGTCTGCACTTTTGGCCACATCCCTCCAACTCCTTCAGGGAATTTGTCATGTACCTCTCTATGTGATCTACAAATATCTAAGAACATTTGAAATTCCAATATCCACGCCTTGTTCTTCCAGATTCAAGTACAAATTTACCCATCAACATTTCGTAAATATTGATATGGTATCAAAGCACGACAACAACCTCTAAAGACAAGAAATGCTCCATTATACATGGAGCACCATGGAAGGCAAGGCGGATGAAACTTACAATGTGGATGTGGTTGCAGACTTCCAACACGCCTAACTACAGGTTTTCACAACAAGCATCCCCTCTCAGGAAGTGTAGTAGATTGTGGACATCTCTGCCTTCCAATCCATGTTTGCGGAGTGACTCAGGCATCTTCGCCTCAAGTTTGAGGTTGATATTTCAAGCATGCATGAACAATCCATAAGCCAGGCACAAGTAGCGGAATCATCCACTCCGTCTTTCACAATGACATCCGACAAGGCTGGAGAAGCGGGAAATCCTCTCATAAGGGTAACAGACATTGCTAGAATATTTTACTTGACGCCAACAGATATAAAACTAGCTGACAAAGTTGGAACGGCAACAGATATATCCTCTACTGCAACAAAAACTGCTGCAACATGTCTTAACAACTCAGCGTAAAAAGCTAGAATTGCAACAGATTTTTCCTCATCAGAAGCACACACTACTACAACTTCGTACAATAAACCAGCTGACAAAGCTAGAATGGCAGAAGAAACTGTTGCAAATTATCACTCAAAACCCGCTTACAAAGCTGGACTAGCGGTAGATTTCCCCTGGGAGGCAAACAGTAAAATACTACTTTACAAAAAAATAGATGAAAAAAATAGAATGGTAGCAAATTTGTTCACAGAGGCAATGATCATTCTTGAAAATTTTCACTCCAAACCAGCTGACAAAGCTAGAACGGCAGCAGATTTGCCCATCGGGGCAACGAACATTGTATCATTTTACCGCAAACTAGCTCAAAAAGCTGGAACGGAAGCAGATTTTCCTTCGGTGGCAATGGGCACTACTGCAACATTTTACGACAAACTAACAGACGAAGCTGGAAGAGTACCAGATTGATCCACAACAACAGTAGTGACTTTTCCAACTTCTACAACAATCTAGCTGACAAAGTTGGAATGGCAGCAGATTTTTCCTCGTCAGCAGCAAGCACTGTTGCAGCATTTCACACCAAACCGAGTGATGAAACTGGAACGGTAGCAGATTTGCATTGGACAGCAAGATACACTTCTGTAATATCTTATAGAAAACTAGCTGACAGTTGGAATGACAACAAAAGATACCCCATTGGCAGCAGAAGTTACTAGAAACGTTTCTTCAAGACTTGCAAATGAAAGAAATAACGACAAAACCATTATAAAAATTCAAAAGTGACTCACCAGTTTGCTCATTAACGTGGATTGAAAAGCTTTAAAGTGGTTCAACTCCCACTCGGGGGCAAGTTGCTACCAATATTTTCATGTCCTAGTAAAGGCGTTCAACACTCAATGGATCGTGAAGGCCGGCAACAATGCTCACTTCTTCTTGTGGAGCTGAAAATTTTACAAAGAGTGCGGGCCATACAGAATCATACCAAGTTTGAAGGTCAATGTTACATCCAAGGAGACGACATCATTCATCACAATATTTACAAGCTCAATGAAAAGACTCTACGTGATAACCACCTATCCGTGGAGTTTGTATGAAGAGCGGACGATATGACAAGATCTCCATTGTGGGATCCCTTGCCCATTGGCGGTTCTTAAGGTGCCTTTTCTGTCAAAGCTGTGCCCACTGCCGTACGTTGTACCCTGGAAACACCCAACATGGAGTGTTATCATTAGTTTGGTACCGATCCACCGTTATGACACTTGTAGAGGCACTACATGCATTGAACAAATCCTCAATGACATCCCTACTATTGGTTTGTGTGGCTTCCACCCGTCACGACCAACGCCGATGGATTACCCACATACCCACGTTGGTGGTATATGGTAGAGGAGGGCGTGACAACACGACGAGCCTCCGGAGTGTCCCGAGACTTCTCCAGCATCTACAACAGTGTCGGCAAGACGCGGTCGATGCGTTCTGGCAGCCCTGTTGGCTTGTCGGGAGCTAGGAGAATTTTCTCGATGGGTTGAGACCCGCACACCCGGTGGACTATACCGGTGCGACAAGGAGACCCGATAACTGTAGTAGTGCTTCCGATGTTCGGAAAGCCATTTGTGATGTCTAGACGCTGATTTCCAGTATTTCTAGCACTGCTGTATTTTCTTGGTGGTCGAGACCCGTGCAGTTAGAGAGTTGTTCTGGTGCCTCGAGGAGACCACCTTTGTTTCTCTAATGGTGTATGTAGTGCGTTCTCCCGCTGACTCGTTTGGGTTCAGCGGGAATGATGAGGTCCGGTGCGGCTAGCTTCCTGCGCCCCTATATAAGCCCTCTAGGAGCTCATTTGTGCTCTCTCCTTGTTCTTTCATATTATGCGTTCCAGACTTGCCAAATCTTTGCCGTTTTGCACTCCACTCGCACTCAGAGCTCATGCCCAAATTAATTTCCAAATTGGTATCAGAGTACAGGGGGGCTTTTGAGCAGCAGAAGCACCAGAAGCAGCAACACTGGGCGGAACATAGAGACAATGTACCACGTGGCACCACGCCGGCAGCATCAGAAGGGAGTGCAAAGTGACTGCACGTGAACGCCACAGGGGCCGTGAGCCGCAAATAGTAGCATTAGCAACTACGGCAACAACAATAGTAGCAGAAACAGACGTAGTAGCCGCGGCAGCTATGGTGCCACGCAACAGGAGTAGTGGCGGCAGAGAAACCGCTCACAATAACAGCAACAGCGGCGACAACAGCAGTAGCAGAGGCGAGCGCTAGCATTCGCAGTAGATGCAGAGGCGACAACAACAACAGTAGCGGCAGCGACTATGCCAAGGAGCAGCAGCAACAACAACAGCTGTAACAACGTATCAGTCACTGGAGTAGTGGCCATAGCAGTAACAGCACGTAGTAGCATCAGTAGCAACCACTGCAACAACGGCGGCAGCAACAGCAGCGTGCAGCAGCAACGACAGCAGTAGCAGTAGCAGAATTGGTGATAGCAGCAAGCAGCAGCGGCGACAGTAGCAAGCAGTAGCAGCAGCTACTCCGTAGAGTAGCAGCATTAGTTGTAGTAGCAAAAGCAACAGAAACATCAGTGTCAGAAGCAGCGAGCAACAGCAGGAGCTGTTGCGTAGAGTAGCACCAGCAGCAGCGGAAGCAGTAGCAGTAGCGTCAACCATAACAGCTGCACCCACCGTTGCAGTTGGTGCTCTAGGAGGGTTCCCCTCGGAGGGGCCCCCTCGAACCCCCACAAAGGGGCCCCCTCGGAGGGGGCATGTTGGCCCTTCGAGCCCCCCCTTCTTGAGGGGGCCCTCGGAGGGCCCCGTCGAGCTCTCTCCGAGGGGCCCCTCGGAGGGGCCCGTCGGCCCCGTCAGCGCCGTCAGCCCCGTTGGCTGACGGACAGAGAGAGGGATGGACCCCGCCTTCCCCCTCCCCTCCTCACTCGCTCATTCGCTCACTCACTTGATTTTTTTTAAGCAAGCGATCAAGGAGCGAGGGCGGACGACCTGAAATCACCCCCTCCTTTTTAAATTCCTCCCTCCAATCCTGACCTGCCCCCTTTCTAGGGGGAAATCCTGAAACGGGTGACGGGCAAACACGGGGTGAGCAGAGAAAAAAAGGGGGGAGAAGTAAAAAAAAGGCAAGGAGGGGAAAGAAAATTTCTGGTCACAAAGGAAGAAAAAAAAAGTGCGGGGCCATAGAATAGCCCGGCATCTCACCGACACCTGCACTAGCAGCAACAACAGCAGCTTCCGTAGCAGCAGCGGCGGTGGCGGTGGAATGGCGATGACTTCTTAGTGTAGAGAAGTTATAAAATCTCTTGCAGTTTCGCCATCCTAGCCGATGGCGACTTCCATTTTGAGACGCGTTGTCGACCGGCGTCTCTCTGGGGTCCGTGGATTGGTCCCCTCACTTCAATCCGTATGATCGATGGCGTATTCAAGATTGTCCATCTCCGAGGGCTTGGTCGTCTACCGTTTGGAGCAGCAATCGCACCTCCAGCCGCCACACCCTCTGTTCTTGGAGCAGTTTTTATGCACTTAGTGGTAGCAGCACTAGTAGTCAGAGCTGGTCAGACTCCCTTCTCCGGGCGTGCTGTGGTCGTGCAGCTCGTCCCGTCTGATTACAATTGGTGACCCCAACGCCGTGACCTACAGGGGTGACAGTGTCTCCTAGTGTCATCCTCTCCCGTGACTTGGTGTTTACCACCGGGAGAAGGTGCCCTTGGCACCTATCCATCGTCCGGCACACGAGATGAGTGTGCAGAAATCTGAGCAGGAGTCCTACGAGTTCACCTGCTACTACTATGGTGATGGACGTCATGGTTGGCATCGCTATTGGACGCGCCCTCGCGGCTGGCATCCACCTTGGCTTCAGCCTTGTCTGAGCATGCGTCCTCCACAACATGCAGATCTGCCAGCGATGGTAGATCCCATAGCTAGACCATTGGCGACCATATATGGAGAGATCCACGACCTCAAACAGATGGTGTAGCGACTTTGTGACCTCGTCGTCACCGAGCGTGCATCTGTTTCTAGTTCGTTCACAGCCTCCTTGATCAAATCCCCTTGATCCTCTCCTCCTTCCTCATCTGATGGTGTCCCTTTAGCTCCACCTACCGACCAGTCCCAGGCTGCCACCATCCTTTCGATCCTCCACTCTCCTGCCACCATGACACCACCTGGAGATGACATGTCCTCATGTAGTCATTCTAGTTGTGTGTTTGCACGCGACATCGACGTCAGCGCTCTGCACGCTGTCCTTGCGCCGGTTTTGATACATCCTCCACCTCCTTGGCTTTTGTTTCTATACCTATCGAGGGGGAGTGACGTCACCGCACATTTTCTGCTCTGGCTGTAGCGAAAGGATCTACACTCGTGCCATGCGGTGGTGCCCGAGCATCAGCTCAGGCAGATTTAGATGATACAGTGACAACACATGACGTGGAGTCTGATCCCGACATGGCGTTCATGGTGGAGACTTGCGTGTCATCGAGCTCGACTTCCACGTACGGGCTGGATCCAGATCTTCCGCAGTAGTAGGTTACATCAATAGGAGCCTAGGCACGACGTCCTTGGGCTGTGCCACTTGCGGCTCCGATCGGTGGCAGCCCGGTGGTGGCACATGAGTCCCATACAGATCGGGATGCGTCTACCGGAATTTTGGGGGAGTGTGTACAGCAGGCTCATACCAGTCCGGTGGAGGTTGCAGTGCTTGAGACATGCATGTCATCATGTTGAAATCTACGCCGGGGTAGGTTCCGGACATTCTGCAACAGTAGGTTGCATTAGGAGGAGTGCAGGTCGTACGTTCCTGGGCGGTGCCTTGCGACTCTGACTAGTAGCGGCCTGGCAGTGGCACAAGAGTATTGTGTGGATCGGGATGCCCCATACGGACTTCCAAGGGTGTTGGTGCACGAGGCTCACACCAGCCCAGTCGCAGTGCATGAGCAGAGTCGGGGCTGGTCTTGTATACGTTGAGGCATTCTTGAGAGTAGCAGTTCTGAGAGATGTCACTAGGACATGTGCTATAGCAGACACAGCAGGCTCCACCAAGTCATCGGCGCTACCTGAGGACCAGCTTCAGTGTGAGGAGTTTTCCATGTTCCTAGAGTCGAAGGGTTCCCGTACACATGGCGGAGATGTGACACACATGGCCGAGTCAAATGGTGGTCCTCACTCCATTGTTGAGCAGGTGACAATGATCAGTCTTCTCAACGAGACGGTGCGTGAGTGCCAGCTGTGCTTGTTGGTCACCTTGACGGGCATTGTCGAGCCGGGGTCCTACAGAACTGTGTCCACTACACAGGCTGTCGAGGATAGTGGAGCAGATCCAACCACACAGAGTGGCAGTGTCTGTACGGAAAAAATTTCCACATGCTCCACGAAATCTGATGACTCCTCCTTCTCCTTCTCTCTTGGCACGCGACCTCTCATCCCTCCTTGTATGACAGACACGAGCTGTGATATGGATGTGACACCTACAACTACGTCTGATGTTCCAACGTCTCAGCACATTGCAAGTTTGGTTGACCCCAAGGAGGATGTAGCAGCATCGGCTCCATCGTCTTCAGTAGCAGAGGTGTAGATGGAGCTTTACTTGCAAATTCTATAGTCTGCGTGTGCAGTATCCAGTAAGACACAATTGATCCTAAGTGAGGCAGACATGGGCCACCGCCACATGTCCAAGGCAGATTACGTTCCCTTACAGGAGCGTGTAGAGATGCTACAGCGCGAGGTGATGGCAGCGCGAGAGTGACTGTTAGAGCATTGGAGCACCACTACTATCGGCCCCAACTTTCCACTATCAGGATCTCGCACACCCATACTCGGGGAGGATCATGTACCAGCTCTGTGTATGACGTCCGGTGGAGATACTATCACAAGAGAGGCGAGCATGCTTTCACTTTCCTCCATTCGCGTTCCCGTCGACACCGTCATCGCTCCTCCTTCTGCTGCTGCCATCACACACCTTCATCCACCTGACTCAACTGCCCCATCGTCATCTTCGTCCACGTGTGGTGGTCTGTTTTGTTGTTCCAGCCCTTCTCCTCTTATGGCGGTACACCCCTATGTTTTAGGGTGCTCTATCCCGCCTCTGAGGCCAGCTCTGCCACTTCATCCACGCTTGTATGCTGCTCGCCCACTCCCTCTCCTCTGGCATACAGAGATGAATTGTGGTAGAGAAGAGAGAGGAGAGACTGTGAGTTGTGACCCTTGGCAGTCCCACAAGGATTGGTATGGTCCAGGTGATGCAGGGGTGATGTGAGGAGTTATAGCCGGACACACCACTTCGACTTTGAGGGTGGGAGCAGGTTTGTACGTGACAGGGGGAGCTGTCTCTACGTGATGGAGTGACCACATGATTTATCGCCCACGATCTGTTCAGCTATGATATCAATATCTCCATCGAGGACTTCGCCGCCAGGTTCGTCTGCCCAGGGGGAGTGTGTTGTGGACCTCGACCTGACAGGACGTCATGAGAGATGTATGGCGAGGGGTCCATGCTATGCTATGAGCATACTAGAGCAGCCGGCGTATGGCTCATGCCACGTGCCTGCACAACTACATATAGATGGTAGCACTCTGTTGGTTGAGATCTGGACACTTGGTGGGTGTACCAGTGTCACGAGGAGACCATGTGATCGTGTGTCTTGGTGTGTAGCTATACTACGTGTGGCATGTGCATGTGACCTGGATTGCTCACAGTGGTCAATACCCGGACACGTGGTGATTTACAACCGTGTTACGAGGAGATCCCCCTATGATCATGTGTGTTGGTTGATGATGTAGTTATGGCCAGCATATGGACACTTGTTGGATTGCTCGTAGCGGTCAAGATCCGGGTACAAGTACCGCCAGTGTCACGAGGAGACCCTCTTGTCATCTGACTTGTGTATGATGTGCACGACTCCTCTCATGGTCGAGACCCAGACACATGGTGGGATGTACCAGTGTCATGAGGAGACCTTGTGACCATTATGCTCCAGGTGGACACTGGGCCTAGCCTCTGTGTGTGGATAGGCACCAGATATGTGTGTGTGTGTGTGTGTGTGTGTGTGTGTGTGTGTGTGTGTGTGTGGTTGACTGGTGCAGATTGTGGTTTGGCATACGTTGTTGTTCCATGCCTTAGTTCATTTATTCTGGCGTTGACGACTTTGTCAGCCAGGGGGAGTGTTGGTTTGTGTGGCTTCCACCCGTCACAACCAACGCCGATGGATTACCCATATACCCACGTTGGTGGTATATGGTAGAGGAGGGCGTGACCACACGACGGGCCTCTGGAGTGTCCCAAGACTTCTCCAGCATCTACGACAGTACCGGCGAGACGCGGTCAATGCGTTCCAACAGCCCTGTTGGCTTGTCGGGAGCTAGGAGAATTTTCTCGGTGGGTTGAGACCCGCGCACCCGGTGGACTATACCGGTGCGAAAAGGAGACCCGATGGCTGCAGTAGTGCTTCCGATGTTCGGAAAGCCGTTTGTGATGTCTGGACACAGATTTTGAGTATTTCTAGCACAACTTGTTTTTTCCTCGGTGGTCGAGATCCGGGCACTTGGAGAGCTGTTCCAGTGCCTAGAGGAGACCACCTTTGTTTCTCTCATGGTGTACGTACTGTGTTCTCCCGCTGACTCGTTTGGGTTCAGCGGGGTGACGGGGCCCGGTGCGGCTAGCTGCGAGCACCCCTATATAAGCCCGCTATGGGCTCATTTGTACTCTTTCCTTGTTCTTTAATATTATGAATTCCAGACTTAGCCAAATCTTTGCCGTTTCGCACTACACACTCAGAGCTCATGTTCGTGTTTGCATGGGCCTGCATGCCCTAATTAATTTCCATCTCCTACCACTAGGCGGACTTGAATGTAAACAAAAACATGCTAAGAAGATCGCATGAGGTCGTCCCTGGAGTTCCGCATATCGAGACCATTGGAGTTGAGAACTGTATTAAATTCCACCTTCTCGGGAACCACATGTGTTGCTTGCTCTATCGGTGCTTCTTTGCGAGCACTGGAAGTGAAAGAAAGAGCATGGAAAAGTCCACCTCACTTGGAACATCTGCAAAAGCAAGACTCCAGTGGTCTGCATCATCAAATTCCACGTTGGCAAAACTTGACAGCAGAAATTCGTCTATTGGCGGTACCTTTGGAGGTGTTCCTTGTGTCACCATAGTTGATGGTGGATTTCTGTTGATCTCGACATTGTGGAAAATGTTCTATTCTACTATGACATCACTCGGCCTATCGTCGGAGGAAAAGGAGCACTCCATCGCCACAAGGCTTTGGCATATGATTTCTACTACCTTTGGACCCACAAAGAGGGAGACAAGCCTAAGGCCACACTTATGAGTAATGGCTCTTTAATGCCAGTTTATGGCTTTTGTACTGTGGTTTGGAGGCCTCAACTGACCCTCCAGGTTCTCCCAAATTCAAATCGGGATCTCCCATGACCTGTATCGAGGAGGTTACTATCCACTTTCACCTCCATCCTACAAAAAACTGCTAGAGAAACTGACCCACACAGATTTTTCGATGTCATGGCGACGTTTTAACATTTTTAGTGAAGTTCCAGACATTTTTTACAACATCTCCGGCCATCATGCCTTGAAAAGGACCGGAACTTGCAGCTGACGCAGTCGCCAATTTTCGAACCAGCGAGGCAGTTGAAGCAACCCTCCCCCTGTGGGCCAGACATGATCCGGCGGTTGTAAGCAGCCGTCATGCCAGGGATTGGCGGCCCCGCTCGACCGCTCCCTAGCTTATGACCGGTCGACTGGCCGCTCCGGTGCCGACAGGTTGCTCGAGCGACATTTGGAGCATCTCATGCAGTTTTTGTGGAAACTGCAATCCTTGTACAATGCCATGAGTACTGTGAGGATCGTAGTATCCAAAGATTCACATGAGCAAGGGGGGGGGGGGGGGGGGGGGGGGGGGGGGGAGTGAGACCAATCTCGCTCGCGGTTCCCCCCATCCACAGACATCGTGCATAAAAACAGTTTGGAAAATCCGCACGACGCCGCCGATGGATCACCATCCACACATCGCTAAAACCGAGGACGCAGACAACGTATTTTCTGCAACGACTATTGCAAAAGTATCATCATCTNGGGTGGGGGAGTGAGACCAATCTCGCTCGCGGTTCCCCCCATCCACAGACATCGTGCATAAAAACAGTTTGGAAAATCCGCACGACGCCGCCGATGGATCACCATCCACACATCGCTAAAACCGAGGACGCAGACAACGTATTTTCTGCAACGACTATTGCAAAAGTATCATCATCTCCAGAATAACAGATAAATCGTGTCTTCAAGTCAGGAATCTTCCCAAAAATCCCTGAAAGGACCTTCTTCAACACCGGCCATCATCACCTGAGGGGGGCATGTTATGATTTATCCAATTTTGATGGCTGGGTTTGGCATCTTGTGGTGTATTTTATCTTTTGCGGAGGGGAAAAATTGCCTTCCATAATGGAGGGAGGCAAGGTTCAAATCCTTGCCCTAGTTACATCTAAGGTACCCTTGGAGGCCCTTTCAGGCTCTGACCACGTACAAAGGTTTCAGTTTGCCTCAATTCTTGAGAATTCCCTAATGATTAATTTGCAACTTGTTTCATGGAAGATTGTTGAAGATAGTGTACACTAGATCCAAAACTGTCTGGCGGCCTTGCAAAAAAGTACAAGTGTCTAAGTAAGAGGCTTTACCCCATGTTATGGGTGAGGATCACTAGTTGATCCTCACCTAGTGGCCGGCAAGTGAGGCTTGCCGGAGAACTGTGAGGTGCAAGGTAAAAGCCCTTGCACGCTCCTTGGATATGGGTTTCTGAATTCAGAACTACCCAGGGGCACACTAGCACACTGAGAAACTAGCAAACCTACAATTGTTCTAGCCAATCTCAGATTGAGGGACTATTCTAAGTCTGTCACGCATATGAAGGCATCACTGCCGGAATAAATCTGTACGTGAAGCCAGTTATGATAGGATAGACTACAGGATACACGGCCGGGGTGGACACGCGGACAGGAGGGCACATATCCCGGAATGACGAAGTGATACTCCGGGATGCCGTCCGCTCACGATGCGTCGTCTCCACTCCCTGGACCAGTGTGTCGTGTGCACTCACATCCACTAATAAGAAGTATATACAAGGAATCAACAAGCCCCTTTAGATGGGAGTGCAGCAGGCTTGCACCCTATGTGGTGTAGTTGGAATAGAAGGGATGAAGATGATAGAACTTTGGTCAGAAAGTTGGCCAACTGTACCTCCCCACTAATGGCACACACTTGGATAACATTTTCATTAGCAGCTCCACGCACAAAGTGATATTTGGTATTCATGTGCTTTGTGCGTGGATGCAATAATCCATCATTAGAAGCAATATGACATGTGGCAGAGTTATGACTACGTAGTGGTAAAACATGCACATCCAGTTCCAATTCTTGTTTTGAGCGCACAAGCCAAATTCCTTCACACGCCGCTTCAACCAATGCCGTGTACTCTGTTTCAGCAATGCTGCATGCCACACATGACTGCTTTGCACTGCGCCATGACACAGCTATACCCCAGACATGAAACACATAGCCACCACGACTGCGGGCTGCACGATCGTGAGCATAGTCACTGTCACAATAGCCATCAAGAAAAGGATCCAGAGTTGAAGCAAACACCAGTCCAACATCAGCCATGTCCAACACATAACACAACAGCTTAAGCAATGCCTTCTGATGCGTGCTGCATGGTTGCTGACTGAATTGGGCACGCACGTTGACTGTGCAAGAGATGTCCGGTCGGGTACTGGAGGCCAGGTATGACAGGCTGCCTGTGATCTGTCGGTACATAGTCAGATCTGTGACCGGCCCATAGTCTTTGGTCCGTGCTTTGAGCAGGTGTGCATAGATGTCTGGGCTCATGGGTGACTGCTGTGGGGGTAGATGATGCACTAAAATTTGGAACTGTGGTGAGGTGGGCGATGAATCGACCCTGATGCAGAGTATGTGTCCGTACTGATGTGTCTCTGATGATGTTCATGCCAAGAAAGTTCTGTACTTGACCCAAATCTGTCTTGTGATAATGCGCTGTGAGTAGTGCTTTAGTTTGTGCTGTGAGTGTGGGTGAAGGTGACGAGATGAACAGGTCATCCCCGTAGACAAGCAGGGCGACTGGTACACCTCCCTCCCTTTGAAGGAATAGGGAAGGATCACAGAGGCTCTGTGTAAATCCACTCAGTTCCAATGTGCGCCAGATGTCCTTGTTCCAGCAAGGAAATCTGGCTTACTTGGAGCTTGTTTGAGACTGTAAAGCACTTTGGACAATAACCATGCCCTATCGATGCCATCCTCAAAACCTTCTGGTTGTTTGACGTATAGTTCCTCTTTAAGGAAACCGTCGAGGAAGGAATTTTTTACATCAATTTGATGGATATCCCATTCCTCATGTGCCGTAAGTCCCAATAACGCATGGCATGTCCCATACTTTCCAACAGGCGCATACGTGTCGGTGAAATCCTGTCCTGGTATTTGATGAAACCCCTTTGCCACAAGTCTGGACTTGTAATTTTCAATTAGACCGGCCAGGTTGCGTTTGATTTTGAACACCCATTTGACATCAATTGCTTTTCTTCCTAGTGGCAAGAGTACCAGTTCGTAAATACCATGATCCAGGAGATCGTTTAGCTCTACCACCATAGCCTCATCCCACTCGGATGCATCCTCACGCCCCCTTGCCTCTGATAATGTCAGTGGCTCTGTCAATGAGGTTTCCCCAATTTAAACCCCAACTTTGTGGTAAAACTGTCTGTAATTAATCCGAGGCATGGAGCGCAGAGAACCCCACACATGCTCGGCAGGTGGTGTTACCCCTGTGTCCGTGTGCTCTCCTACAGGATCTAGACCAGGTGGGGAGGGCGGGGTACCTGCGATTGTGCTCACGAGGTTTGCGGGTGTGAGCAGGTCGGTGAGGTTGTTCTTACACCAACATCTTGTTACGGTGATCGGACAGGCCGTTGTGCTTGGCTAGGGACAAAGGCGGGCACACCCATGTACTACGGGTAGTTCTCGGAGCGTGGCATGGGCAGAGTTTGCCACAATGTGCAGAACTCCTTATATGGAATATGCTCCAAAAATTCACGCAAAGCGACTCTCGACAAAGGCATGGTTTATGGAATCCTAAAACCGTCATGCCTTTGAGGCATGAGAAACCCCAACAAACACACACCAGCGGCCACGTGGGCTGAGTTTGTTTTCACGTTGAGGTTGAGGAAACCACAGCCATGCTATAGTTCACCATACCCGCACTGGTTGCAGGTCATCCTTCTCCTTAAACCAGCATTCCCAGGGTGTCACCGCCTTGGGTAGTGGACCGTGTGGGACATGGTTCCGAACCCAAGTGACATACTTGAATGCCTCCTCCCAGAAGCTGAACGACAGACCAGGTTCAATGAGCAACGTTTGGAGTGTATCAACCAATGTTCTGTGCCACCACTTTGTAACACCGTTATGTTGTGGTGTGTAGGATGCAGTGTTCTGATGTTCAATCCTTCTGACCTTGATTTTGTCATTCAGAGTTCCAAGAAACTCCCGTCCCCTGTCAGTTTGTAGCACCGAATTTTACATCCCATTTTTCTTTTTGCCAAAGCTATCCACTCCATGATAGATCTTTGAGCTTCTGCCTTTTTTTTCAACAGAATGGCCCATCAAAAGCGGTTTTAGTTATCTACAAGTATCGCAACATACGGTGCCCAATATTGGAGAGAGGGGAAATGCATGGGTCCAATGAGGTATGCATGAACCAAGGCAAGGGATGATGTACTATCACTGGTGGACTTGGGGAATGTTTGTCTGTACGAACCATCCTTGAGACCATGGACATAGTCAGTTGGGTGAATGTTGTGTATAGATGCATGCTTCAACATGTCCATGACAACTTCAATATGAATGTGAGCTAGTCAACGGTGGATGAGTTCAGTGTGTTTCGTTTCCGTGAAAGTCACAGAGTGAGCCTGTACTTGATGTGAGTGTGTTTGTACAAGAGGGATTAGGGTGAGCCAATACAGCATGTCAACGTGAAGGGGCCCATCAACCAACAACTCACCAGCGACATCATGAAGCATGCATCGCTGCTTCGTTGTTACTATGGACATATTGGCTTCTTTTTTCCAACTGTCCACCTGACAATAGATTGAATTTCAAACGTGGGATATACAGCAAACTCCTCAGTACCTACAACCTAACTGTGCCCACGTCCTCAACATTGTCGGAAATCGCTTCCCGACTGTCCACGACCGGGCACGCAGCTCTCACATGAGTGGGAGCTTGAGGCATGGTGAGCAACGGCGATTTTGAATGACGGTGCGCTTTGGGTCGCCGCACCGAATGTGAGAGGTCACATGAGCAGAACCATGGCAGAACGCAGGAGGGGAACTTCGGACGGAAATGACGTCGTTTTGAGTCACTTAATGGACATGTAAATGATCTGAAGAGTTATAGTTCTTGTCACAAGCTTTCCAACGCACCAAACCGTGCGCAATTCGGAGCAGTGTAGCGCCTGCTACGCTCTCCCACGTGCATCATTGCAACTCAGCCGTCTGCCACACCACCAGCGTGAGTGACGGGCGTCCGAAGCGCCCTGGTCGCCAATGAAGCATCATGCCGCCTTTCCGAGGCGCCCATGGCTCCAATGAACCATGGGATATTGGTCTTACATCCCCCAAGGGGCGCCTTGGCCTTGGTCTACGTGCTGGGAGTCGAACTCCTCACTGTCGGACCTATTTTTCGGACGGACGAGTGGTCAGCCGACCAAACCCGGCTGGCTGCACCACCCAATTTTGACAAGCCATATCTCCCTCATTTCTAGGCCGATTG
>SZWC01004423.1:79630-90942 GCA_023375785.1 Penium margaritaceum
AACTCAGCCACATGGCTGAGACTCTACCACATGGCAAAGTGGCCGGCCTCAAGTGCCGCCTCGTCATCAGCCATGGCCACGGGCTGTTTTGCCCTGTGCCATGCTCTAGACCTCCAGCCTTGACCCTGCATATCTTCTCCTGTGCCAGCCAGATTCTCACGGCTCCTTCGTCCCGAGCACTGCTCCGTCGATGATGCCGATATTGCTGGTGCGCTCAGATGTTGCAGGCCATATGTGTGTGGTGCTGCAAGGGTGCAGCACCCATGCCCACTTGCGCATGTGTGAGCTGGCATCTTGGTGCTGACGAGATGTCAGCCACCTCACCACTCACACAACGGCATGATGAGGGGCGAAAATTCCTGACAAACATGCAGGATCTCCCTTGACCCAGTTCTCACACCATTAACACCATGTGCTACATGGAATGTAACAAAGAGCTGACAATGCGGATACATATAAAAAAGCCACTCATGCATGCGTAGGATA
Organism: Penium margaritaceum; assembly: GCA_023375785.1. Lineage (NCBI taxonomy): Eukaryota > Viridiplantae > Streptophyta > Zygnematophyceae > Desmidiales > Peniaceae > Penium > Penium margaritaceum. The sequence continues at coordinate 80,117 of SZWC01004423.1, forward strand.
TGGCTCGTGGCAACGTGAGTGTAACCTAGCCAATTCTGCGTGCTGTGGTGAGGTGTGGGAGGGAGCCATGGTGGTTGTCTTAGGGAGCTGAGGCTCCAACAGGGTTGTCCAACTGAGCCCGGGTGGTGGAGGATCCGGTTGCTGTGCCTGAGCTGTCTCTGTGCATGCGTGTAGTGCCTACTCCGGTATAGGTATGGGAGTTCTCAAGAAGGGCGGTACATAGTAGGGGCTGTGGTAGGTGGGTGGAGCGGATGCCGATGATGAGTGAAAAAGCTACAGCATTGGTGGCCCAAATGTTGCTGCGCCAAAGGGAACCAAGGTGGGTGGAAAGAAACCGGGTCCCGTACTCTGCGGCCCGCTCCAGCTAACAGCCAGATAATGTAACTTCTATTGCTGCTGTTGTTGCTGAGACCACTGGAGTTGCTGCTGCTACTACTACGGCTGCTGATATCATCTGACACTGCAAGGTGGGACAAAGACACCAGAAGTACCCTATCTGGTTACAAAATTTGCACCTCTGAGCTCGACTTCCATGCCCTCGGCTACCACCACCACTGTCTGAGGTACCTCTCCCTCCTTCACCACTGGCCTCAGCCTTAGTGTGAGTTAGATGAGTGGATGGTCCTGGGCCAGCTGAGGAGTTTTGATGCACGTAGGCTATTGGAACACCCACCGCATCACCGGCTTCTCCTTTGAGAATGCCTTTGTATTTGCAGTGCCAAGCAAAGATGACGGACAGGTCAATGCCCTCAATCTCTTCTACGGGATGACACCATAAGTCATTACGATAAAAGTCTCTGTATTGCTCATCCAGGTGTGGAAGCATAATATCGAGCCAAACAAGAATAGATCATGCTACAACAAGATCGAGTAGATTTCGCCGATTGTCCATTGCATCATCCCAGTATTCAGCTACTGGTACTCCAGTCTGAGGGAAGAGGCTGCGTAGCTTGTCTCGTAGAGTCACAAAAAGCGTCATGCCTTGTTCTTCCTGGCAAGTCAGAGGGTGCTTCCAAGCCTCATGTGGCTGAAGTTCTCGCATACAAGGGTCAGTTGGGTCCGCTCCCTTTCCCCCAAAGCTATACTCGCTCAAGGCATGTGACTGCAAATCAAGGAGAGCGCGATGGAGGGCATTGAATGCACGAAGGAGGACCTGTACGCCAACGGTGTCAAGAGAAGTCTGAAGATAGCAACTCTCCAAGCCATGCTCGGTGGACCAATCTAGGAACAGGTCCTTCCAAGCTACGAAGTCCCTGGTTCCCAGCTATGGCGGTGACAAATCCTTGGACCCCAAACCCAGTTGCGCTACGGCGGTGGCCCTGAGGGTCACGGCCGATGGATTACCACTGTCACGTCCTTGAGCACCATCGACCCTCCCACCAGCTATGCTGCCCCTAACATTTGACATCTTCACTGCTTGGGATGCTAGACGAGGCTTGAAGATACTTTTGCCGATCAACAAAATTTTGGCAGCAATTCGCTCGGCCCACTTTGGGCCCAGTTTTTGGATGAGAGCCCTAAGCTTTGGGAAAATGCCTTAGAATCTGCTGGGTTACCTGCAAACCCGTGCCCTGACCCTTCCCCACCCCACTTGGGCAGTTGCCCACTGTTGGGTGACCCTTCGGGTGCCTAGCGGGTTAGAGGCGCCGCCTAGCGACCACCATACGGGCCGTGGATGGCTCCGTCCCCTCAGTGAGGCTTACGCGGATTCTTGTGGGAGTGTTTGACGCCCCTACATCCGCCACGGAGCTGCCTATGGCTCCAACGCATGTAGCCGGCAACGTGGTCTCACGCAGCCGTCCCTTGTTTTCCATGCGACCACTCTCTTGCATCAGTTTCAGGCCCGCGAGCTTGCTTTGATTCCATGAGAATTCCCTAACGATCAATTTTCAACTTGTTTCATGGAAAACGGTTGATGAGAGTGTACGCTAGATCCAAAACAGTCCAGCGGCCTTACAAACAAGTACAAGTTTCTAAGTAACAGGATTAACCCTTGTTACGGGTGAGGATCGCTAGTCGATCCTCACCCAGCGGCCGGCGAGCCTCACTATCCGGAAAACTGCGAGGTGCAAGGGCACAGCTCTTGCACGCCCCTTGAATATGGGGTTCCGAACTAAAAAATACCCAGGGGCTCTTTAGCACACTAGGAAACTAGAAAACCTACAATTGCCTTAGAAAATCTCAGATTGAGCATATTCTAGGTCTCTCAAGCTTGTGAAGGCATCACTACCGGAGTAAATCCCTAGGCGAGACCAGTTATAAGAGGAGATATTACAGGCTAAGCGGCTGGGGTGGAGACGTGCACAGAAGGGCACGAATCCCGGGATGACGAAGTGATATGCCAGGATGCCTTCTGCTTATGATGTGTCGCCTCCACTCCTTGGACCAGCGTGTCTTGCGCACTCACATCCACCAAAAAGAAATATATACGAGGGATTTAACGTTTAACATTGACATTTCAAGCCTGCATGAACAATCCACAACGCAGGCACAAGTAGCAGAATGATCCACTCTGTCTTTCACAATGCCACCAAGCAAAGCTGGAGAAGTAGTATATTCTCTCATAGGGGTAGAAGAAATTGCTACAACATTTTACTCAACATCATCTGAAAATGCTGGAACAATAGTTGGATTGTCAATAGAGACAAAAACCACTACTACAATATTTTATATAAAACCAGCTGAAAAGGCTGGAATGGCAGTAGATTTATCCTCCACTGCAACAAAAATTGTTGCAACATGTCACAACAACTCAGCTGACAAAGCTATAATGGCAGCAGATTGTTCCTCAACAGCAGTGCACACAACTACAACTTCTTTAGAAAAACCAGCTGACAAATGGCAGCAGATCTATTCACAGAGGTCGCAGACACTACTGTAACCTATCACTCGTAACCTCCTGATGAAGCTAGACTGGAAACAGGCTTTCCCTGGCCGGAAAAGACACTACTGTACTGTTCTACAATAAACTAGCTGACAAGATTAGAATGGCAGCAGATCTGTTCACAGAGGCAACAATCACTATTGCAACGTTTCACTCCAAACCAGCTGACAAAGCTAGGAAGGCAACAGATTTGCCCTGGGCGAAAACAGACACTGCTGCATAATTTTACATCAAACTCGTCGACGAAGCTGGAACAGCAGCAGATTTTCCTTGGGTGGCAACGGACACTATTGCAATATTTTACAACAAACTAACTGACGAAGCTGGAAGTAGAAGATTGGTCCACGACTACAGTGGAAACTATTGCAACTTCTTACAACAAAGTAGCTGAAAAAGCTGGAATGGCAGCAGATTTTTCCTTGGTGGCAGCAGGCACTGTAGCAACATTTTACACCAAACTGACTTACAAAGCTGGAACGGCAACAGATATGCCTTGGACAGTAAGAGACACTGCTGAAACATCTTACAAAAAACTAGCTGAAAAAGTTTAAATGGAAGCAAATTTGTCCTCGTTGGCAGTAGACATTATTACAAAGGTTTATGCAAGACAACTGAAGTTAGTTATGGTGCAAATATTCCAAGCATTCAGAAGCGACTCACCAGTTTCCTCTTTGATATGGCGTCCAAATCTTCTGAGTGGTACAGCTCCCACACACCGGCAAAGTGCCACCAACACTTTCATGTGCTGGTGAAGGCATTCAACACCCCTCCCTGGCTGGTGTAGGCCGGCAATACTGCTAACCACTTTTTGTGGAGCTAGAAAATTTTCAGAGAGCACGGGCCGTAAAAAATTCATATAAATCTTAAAGGTCAATGTTACATCCAAGGAGACGACATCATTCATCACAACTTCTACAAGCTCAATGATAAGACCCACTGTTGGATTCATATCAAGATCTCCACTGTTGAATCCCTTGGCCATTGGCGATTCCTAAGCTGCCTTTTCTGTCAAAGCTGTGCCCACTGCCGCACGGTGTACCCTGGAGACACCCAACCTGGAGTGTCATTATTTTTTGGGTACCCATCTACCATTACAACACTTGTGGCGCCACTATCTGCATTCACAGTATCCTCAATGACTTGCTTACCACGAGGCAGACCTGAAGGAGAAAAAACCATGCGAAGAAGATCGCGTGAGGTGGTCCCTGTGGTTCTGTTCATGGACACCACTGGAGTTGATAACTTTATTCTTTCCATGTTCTTGGGCACCACCTCCATTGCTTGCTCCATCGGCGCCTCTTCCGGGAGCACTGGAAGTGAAGGAAAGAGTGAGGAAGTTTTTACCTCACTTGGAACATCTGCAAAAGCAAGACTTGAGTTGTATGCATCATAAAATCCCACATTGGCAAATTTCAAGAGCAGAAAATTGCCTATCGGTGGTACCTCCAGAGACTTTTGGACTTCCATTGATCTTAACATCATGAAAAATATTCTCTTCTACTACAACATCACTCGGGCTCTCATTGGAGGACAAAGAGCTCTCCATCTCCACAAGGATTCAACAAATTATTTCTACTACATTTGGCCCCACAAAGAGGGAGACAAGCCCAAGGCCACGGTTATGAGTGATGGCTCTCTATTGCCAGTCTGTGGCTTTTATACTGTAGTTTTGAGGCCTCAACTGACCCTTTAGGTGCTCGTAAAGTCAATGTGGGAGCCCCCATAACCTCTGTCTTGGAGGTTACTAGCCACTTTAATCTCCATCCTGCAAAAAATAGCCAGAGAAGCTACCCCAGACAGTTTTTCCAACGTCCTGGCAACGTTTCAGCAAATTTAGTACAGTTCCAACGATTCTTGACAACATCTCTTGCCATCATGCCTTAAAAAGGACCACAACATGCTGACTCGGTCGCCATTTTTCCAACCTGCGAAGCACTTAAAGCAAACCTACCCCTCATGGCCAGACATGATCCGGCGGTTGCAAGTAGCCATCATGCTAAGGATTGGTTTCCTCGCTCAACCACTCGCTTGCTCGTGACCGGTCGACCAGTTGCTCTGGCGCCGACAGGTCGCATGAGCGACATTCGGAACATCCCTCGCAGTTTCCGTGGAAACTGTGATCCTTGTAGAATGCTGTGAATACTATGAGGATCGTAGTATCCGCAAATTTGTGCGAGTGAGGGGGGGGGGGGGTGAGCCCAGTCTCGCTCGCAATTCCCCCCATCCATAGACATTGCGCAAAAAAAAATCGTTTGAAAAAATCGCACGACAACCCCTGCCCCATCTTTTCAGCGGATCACCATCCGAGCATCGCTTAAAATGAGGACACAGACAATGTCTTTTCTACAACGACCATTGCAAAGTACCATCATCTCTAGAAAAACAGCTACATTTTGTGTCTTCAATTCAGGAATCTTTCCAAAATTTCCTAAAAGGACCTCCTTCAACACCGGCCATCATCAAGTGAGGGGGGTTGTTATAATTTGCCCAGTTTTGATGGCCGAGTTTGGGTAAAATGAATCTTGTGGTGTATTTTATCTACTCTGGAGGGACTTAAAAAACACCTCCTATAATGGAGGGAGGCGAGGTTCAAATCCTTGCCTTAACAGTATCTAAAATACCCTTTCAGGCTATGACCCTTCAGCTTCCAGCTGAAGGGTGGTAGTTCAGCTTACTACTACAAATACCTACAACCTCCTGGTAACCTTTCAGTTACAGGTAACTCCTCTTCAAATTCCAAGTGTCTTTTCAAATTCAAGGAAAATTTACAACCTCCAGGTGATCATTCAGCTGCCATTATGTACCATCAACCTCTTAACATCTCTAGGTGGCTATGCAACTATCTTGGTAGTTATGCAACGTTGTAGCCATCTCAAGTGATGGCATCCCTGAAGTGGCAAAGCAAGAGTGCCTCATTGCTACTTAAGGGGTTAAGCTCATTTGGTCCAGTATGCCTTGAAATTCCTTCATATGCTTGTAGACATCTTGTTATACCTTCAGATTCCTTCACATGCCTCCAGAGTCCACCTCTGAAAACCTCAGCCTTTGACACTACAAGTCAGTGCCACCTCCTACAAAGACCTGCGCCTTCTTTAGTGCAATCTAGTGGCCTTACAAGTTGTGTGGTCCAGTTCTGGTTTCTGCAATTAGTCTCAAGGCATCCAGGGCGGATGCCCTATGGGTCCACAAGTCTACACTTTTGGTTACATCCATGCAGCTGGTTCAGGGAATTCTTCATGTAACTTTCCATGCAATCTACAAATATCTCTGAATACTTGAGATTCCAATATCCACGCACAATCCATCCAGATTCTTGTCCAAATTCACCCATCAACATTGTGCAAATGTTGACATAGATGAGTGTGCGCAGATTTTGAGTCAGTTTTAGAATAAACGGATACCGCCACGTACGTCACCCGCTGTACGCTACGACATGTATTGATTGTGTGTGCTTGTAATTTTTTCATTTCTCTCGGTTTTATGAAGTTATTGAAGGTTATGAGACTTTTCATGCCTCCCTAGCCTAACCCTTGCTGTTACTTGCAATAACTTTCTGATGCGTCTCTTGATTGGATAGTGTTGCAATGTCAGCAACAACAAGGCTAGGAAACTTCCTAGTGGTTCCTCATGGTATCATAGTGAAAAGGAGAAGCTGTTTGTAGTAGCAACTCGAGATGGTGGCTGTGGGTAATGATAGCATGCAATGGTTGCAGCAACAACAGCATGAGGAGCATCAAACAGTAATATTAGCACAACAATCGGAGGATAGGCAGCAGTAGTGCAGTAGAAGCATTGGAGCTCTTGTAGTAAGAGCAGAAGCAGTAGAATTTTAGCAACAGCAGCGGCTGTAGTGGCATATAAAAAGTGGAAGCAGTTGTAACAGTAGCAAACCCATAGCAGCAGTAGTAGCGGCTGCTGTCGTGCTCAATAGTGCTGGGTAGAAGTTGTGCAATACTACACAACAGCTATGCAGGTCTACACAGTCCCTACACAGGTATTCGTAACCCCTTTTGTACTTATGGAAATTATGCAAGTAAAGTATACTGGCTTTTTTCACATCGAAGTAAGAAAACACTGCCATCATCATGAGGTCTACTAACAATAGTAATTTTGGGTAAAAACATAAAACTTCCTAGCATTCCAAGTCTTTGAGAAACACAAACTATTCTATATTTCAACAAAATTTTATGTTCAAACCCATACTAAGCGACCAAATGGCGTCAGGCGACAAGGGGAAGGAGCCGATTCCTCCTTCAAGATCCACCTCCCATTCGGGTTCGTGGAGTCCACGTACTTGGGCCATTGAAAAAGTGTGAACTATAAGAGACTCCACACAGTGTAATTGAATCTGCACCGTAGGGATAGCCAACTACACACACTGGCTCAGTAAGGCAGCAGTAGACATTTGAGGTGCATGATTCAGAGGAGGAGGGGATAGGTGCACTCACACGAGATTTACACGCAGCTGGATCACCTCCACATCGGCTCATTGTGTTAACCCGCATGTACATCAGTGGAAAAAGTGTCCTAGATCCCCTCGAGCCGGGTGACAGACATATTTTGACGACCTGCTCAATCCACCGGTGCATGCCCTGGTGTCTCAGGTTGTCCTCCTTACAAAGTGGTGACCGAAGGACTTCGAGACCTTGCCACTTTGTTATGACAGTGATGATGGGTTTGGCAGTTGGGAGGTACTTTTCCAGGTGTGGGCTGACGCAGAGGGAGTGTGGCCCTAATGACTCAGCTTATACCATACTGCTGATGCCGGCCAGACTCAGACAAGAGTGAGAGCCATGCACAGTTTGCTCTACGCCGATCCCTAGGAGATGGTCGTCGACTTCTTTCCTTTTCTAGGTGCACCTAGGACGGGTGACGGGGCCGACCCTCGCCATGAGTGGGAGTTGGCCTTCAGCTTGTTCGCTGCAGAGACACACATGACAAGGGATGTCCGCCTTAGGTAGGTCCACTCCCTACGCTAGGGAGGGTCAGAGTCGGAAACATCATAGTAGCAGTGTGCAATGCACATATACAACCGGCTGGGGACTGGCGGAGGGCCCCAACTCTGGAAGAGCGACACCATCATCCTCGGTACACACATGGAGTACACTGACCTCTTCACCTACTTCTATTGTCCCACCTTATAGGAGGTGCAGGACAACACCAGTGATATCTTGCTGACCAACAACTCGACGCAGCGCAAGAGGAAGAAGCACATCAACAGCGTTACCATTATGCATGCGAAATGGGGGAGAAGAAACAGGTGGTGCTGTAGCACTGCAACATGCGCCACATTCTTGTGGATTGCTTGACCATAGTGCAACTAGTGGATTGGCACGTGATGAGCGTGGCCGGACTTCGGATGACCAACTATGAAGGGTTGGAGGACACATCGGAAGATCTGTGAGAGCAAGCAGGAGCAGTGGGCAAGGAATATGCAAGGGGAGGAATGTTGTATTTTTGGCCATTAGCATACCCGAGGCGGCGCTGGGAGGCATCGACAAGCCGCTGGAGGGGGGATCATTGCAACTTACTCTAGCTGCCTGAGAGTGCTCCAAATCCAGACTGGATTGAAGTTCCTTAAAGTTGACGAGTTGGTGAGTCCGGGGGAAGTTGTTTCATAGGAATCGAACAAGGAATGAGGGAGATATGGGCTTTCAAAGTTGGGGTGTGCGCGATGGCTCGGGGAGTCGGCCGCGGGTCGACTACCGGTGAAAAATCCACCGCAAAGAGCAACAAAGATACATCTGGTGTTTTTTCCCCGGAGGACCGCCGAGTCGCTCTGGCAAATGATCCCCAGGATGTCAGTATTACAGGTTGTTACTGAGCGATGTAGCCAAAATCCTGGCTCGGAGTCCGAAACTAAGTAATCCAGTTTGTTACTCAGGGACTTGGTCAAAATTTCCAACTGCAGGTTCGCGGACAGGTTTTGAACCACATGAATCCCCATCAGCAAAATCGATGATTAACTCATCAAAACGCACCCCAAAAACACAGGGAGAATTGCCACTATGTGTAGGGACATCTGTGCTTTCTGATAGGCGTTTTGATGGGTCCGCGATGTGTGAGGGCGCCATGGGCGGCGGACATCGTGCGTGCCGCTGACTGAGTGGCTGGATTGGGGTGCCTCACTCCGGCTGATGTAGCGGGAGCTATGGTTTACCAAATCGCACGCGGTTTTGTGCATTGGGAAGCTTGTGACTAGCCTTACAACTTGTCAAGTCATGTCCATGACCAAAAACTATTGCAATATTGTGTCATTCCCTTTTCAAACGTGACCGTCTTGCAACTCTGTCTGACTCCCAGAAACATAGCGTGAGGTGACCAGAAAACTCATGCTTAGACTCAGAACTTGCACAAAGTAAAACCATGAACACAAGTGAATACCCGCCGGGGTATGTTGGAACTGCCACCACCCGGCAGTGGTTTCCTGAGACAAAGTGACTATCCCAAGTTTGGCTTGTCCAAGCATTCATACGTAGCCACTTGAAACTCACCAATGGAGCTCTTGCTTGAGCTCCATAGATTAAAGAAGTGACCCAACGCTCTCATAAATGAAGAAATTGCTATAGGTTTTGTGCATCAAAGTACCTCAATCGGTACCCAGACCACACTAGGTTGATCTATACAATATCCTCATGGAATTGTATGGTGGGAAGACTGTCATTTAGCTAGCATCTAGGAGTTTTTCCAGAACCTATACAGGTAACCACAAGCTCGGGGAGTACCTCCAGGATTTTCGCAACAAGCTCAACAATATAACTGATGAGGATTTTCACCCCATGTGGCACTTCCTGGAGTAGCTCACCAACAACCTTTCCAATGAACACCTCGTTCGTGCCTGTACATTGGATCTCCAAGATAAACCTCTGACCTGCTATGTTGAGCTACGTGAATTCATTATTCTCAAGTCCAACTCTATCCTGGCTGAGTATGGATTGAACACATGTCACGACCACCATCACCACCAGGGCAACAACTAGCGCCAGCACTCCATACTCCATGATCATCACTCCATACTCAGCCTGGATGGAGTGAGCATATTTCATCCCAGCCTGGTAAGCATAAGCTCCCTTGGAAAGGATCGAGAAGTCATAAATCATCCAATTTTCAAGACAGTCACAAGAATAGTGTGTATTGAAAATCCAGGATAGATATCCTCATCTGCTAAGGAAGGCGCCACGGCGTGTGTGCACCATGGAGGCGTTATACATTTCTTTTGTGGATGAGACATGCACTTCGGCAAGCATATCTTGGGCTATGTTTGGCCCAATCGTGCACGGTTTGTGTATTAGAGAGCTCATGACTAGCCCTATAAATGATCAGATCATGTCCATGTACAAAAAGAAACACAAAATGCTGTCGTTCCCTTTGCAAAATTAGCTATCTCTAAATTCCTCCTCACATGGTAACTACTGCAGAAAAGTTAGGTAAAAGAATCATAATACTGCAATCGCCAAAAAGATGGTGCTGGTGAAAGAACCAATGAGAAAGTCACAAAAATCAGGAGAAAGGACAGGGAATTAATAAAGATTCTAATGGTAGCAGGAGACCAGCGAGCTGCGGGATGGGTTTATGAATTCTGTAGTAACTGGAGTGGGCAGTCACTAGGGGTTGTGACTGAGAGATCCTTGGATTTTTAACTTGCTTTTACATTCTAAGATGATGATGTAGAACAGTTAAAACACCTTACTAGGACTTCAAATTTTGCTCTCCCATGTGCAATGACTCTGTGTACCTCTTTAATCATTTTCTGCTCTTTCATCTAATTGCTGCTACATGTTTGCAGAAATGAGATAGAAAGGGAGGGATACAGACAGAGAAAAAGATGGAGAGAGAGAGTGATGGAGAGAGAGAGAGAGAGAGAGAGAGAGAGAGAGAGAGAGAGAGAGAGAGAGAGAGAGAGAGAGAGAGAGAGAGAGAGAGAGAGAGAGAGAGGGAGAGA
>SZWC01004423.1:106562-116689 GCA_023375785.1 Penium margaritaceum
CACGCACACACACACACACACACACACACACACAGATTAGCATAGACACACGCAGGAGAGGGGAAGAGAGAGAGTGAGAAAGAAAGGGGATAAAAAGCGAGAGAGAGAGAGAGAGAGAGAGAGAGAGAGATCACCTTTAGCCAGGGGCAAAGTGATGCTAACACAACCATCAGGCAGGCTGCGCAACTTAGTCGCATCCACAGCGTGGAAGGACTGCAATGTGCGAATCGTCCAGTCCAACGCATAGACTAGAAGGGCTCCCAAGATGTACGGATAGCCCCAGTTGGATAGGTGGAACCCAGTAAAGATGAAGAAAAGGACATAGCCCACCTGCCATTTCAGTCCACGTGCATGAGAGTGAGATTTCTTAGCAGCCTCACTGAGGGAAAACGAGGAGAACAAAGGACAGGGGTTTCTCTCTTACTTGATGTGTGTACATGAAGACTTCGAAACAGCGCCTCCGGACATAAGGCAACGATGTGACATATATGGCAAGAGCAGCTAGGCCTGCCAAGGTCCCGGCAAAGTTGCTGATGGTGTTTGGCGCCCATTCGAAGAACTGAAACAGAGAACAGGCAACAACACCAAAGATCAGCCGCTGGAGCGCAGAGCCCATGAGATAACATGTCTTTGAGTGACCGGCAACTTCATCACTCTTACATGAAGCCAGAAGTCGTCAGTGTCCAGCCACGCAATATAGCAGATTATGCCGTGCACCCACGTGAGGAGGATTGTCCAGTAGCCGATGAGGCGGTGGTATGCCACCGCCTTCTCATAGCAGATGCCAGCGATGCGGAGGAGAGGGGATGAGCGGGAAACTGGCAGGACAACGAGGGCTGATGCATAGAATGCTGAGATCCCGACGACAACGGCAACGTTTTTAAGCACCTTGAAGGACCTGCACATAGAAGCACAGTGCTTCGTGTCAGGCCACGGTTTTGAGCTCGTGGGTGTGGGTAGACGCAACGTTTGCGAGACGTATAAGGTCCAGAGAGGAAGAGTTGCAAGACCCCTCGACCTTCTGAGAGGAGACTGACGGAAACACTGGCTGGCCAGCCAAGACCATCAAAAAGCTGCACATGTGCAGTGCAGCCTTGGGGTTCCCTCTATGCCTTGGAGAAGGCTAAGTTGGGTTCTTACCACGAGTTGATCTGTTCATAGTCCTCCATGGTGAGCTCAGGGATGTGTCTACTGCAGATCACGGCAGGTATCAACACCACAGGGAGGAAGAGCACTGCGGCCCCAAAGAGGAAGGCTGGCGTTATGACGCCGTTCACCCACTTGGATGAGAATAGCACTGTGGAGGACAAGTCAGCCAGTGTTGAACCACACCTCCTCCACCTGCGCCGAGTTCAAGGAAGGAGCAGAGAGAGAGAGAACGAGGCTCAGTTGGCCAACAAAGCAAACCGTCTGCCGCGTCTTCCACAGGCCATGTCTTTTGTGCTGCATGACGACAGGGCAGCATCCTTTTTTCCCAAATGGCTGCTTACAGAGAAGAAGGTCGTAGCTTGCTGCTGAACGCGAGGTACATAGGCGCGAAGACTGCTGCTGCCACAACTGGGACCGTGAACTCTAGCAAGCTCTCGTCTGCACCAATCACAGCAAACACACGTCTGATGGGATGCAGAGCGTGCAAAGAGTCGCTCCACTTGCGTCCAGGAACTTCCTGGACCGAACGAGAGCAATTTTGCTCTCGAAGTCGAGGCGCGCACGTAATTGTTGCCTCAATTCGTGCATACATTTAGTCACCTACCCAAAACTGCTGAAGCAATTAAAAACGCGCCTCGAATTTGAGAGCGAGAGTGCTCTCGGAATGCCGAGGCTTACCAGGAAGATGATCACACCAACGCAGGTTGGGACGAGTGGTGGATAATGGAGAGAGGGTAGCCATGGTGCAGAGAACGTGAGGGGAGGGGGGCGCAGCTTTTGACTTGAAACAAGTGATGCGGGCATCACTGATGCCCACAACGTTTTGAAACTCCCTACTGAGGGGCTCCAAACGAGAGTGCGGCTCGGGAATCTCTCTCGTTTGGAGACCCTTACATCAGCGCGAGGGTCTGCTTCACGAGTCGCCTGACTAGGCGACTCGGAAACGGCACTGCAAACTAGATTGCGACTTGATGAAGGTGCTCAGAAGAGGTGTGCGACTCGGGAAAAGCTCTTGGGAGTCTCAAAAGTCCCAAAGCAATGTCCACTCTGCCTGGTGTGGATCTTCAGCGATGTGTGTCCACCCTTCCTTGGACGGCTGCTCTGTTCTGCCTAGCGACTTTCCCCCTCTCCCTACCTCTGTCCTGCCCAAACCACAGGCGAGCATCAGGAGAGGTCAGGGCAGCGTGATTGCTCCTGCCCTGCCCACCTACAAGGACATGTCCAAGGCCGTGAAAGCTGAGGCAAAGATGACACGATTGGAACGCTGGCCCGCAGAGCACCGCATACGTACCCCACCACACAATCCACGTGGGGCTGTACGGAATCCACATGAGCACCACGTCCCAGTCCCCATACGCCCACAGCAAGATCCATGCCAGGAAGAAGAGGATGACGCTCGTCAACATGCCCAACGCCGCCAGTGCTGCCAGTCTGCATGGCCGTCTAGGACAGGGAACAACGTATCAACATGTGCTCATCGATGTAGAATCGGAAGGAGGATCGGAAGAAAAAGTCCTCAGGCTCATCAGAAGTGGGAAAGGCGAGTGGAGTAAGAGATCGCAGCAGAAGACAGGGAGGTGGCACGGTTGAGGGCTTGAAATATCCAGAGAACGCCTCACGTTGTCCAGAGTGCCTCCCGAACGACGTTCTGACCAGGGCTCCCCCGCAAGCCAGACATGGCAGCCATGGCTAGAGAGCTTGCTCGAAAGCCCACAAGAGTTTAGACGTGAAGAACCGCACTTGGAGCCGGTGAGAAGGCAAGAGCACGATCTGTACTGAGCGTTTGGCAACTTGCTGACAAGCTGTGTTGGATTATGTAGCCCCGAATGACTGGTCATCCTTCATGGGCACGGACCATGCTTATGCCCACGCCCAACCGCATGGGTGCTGGGCCACTCCTCCTACTTCCCTTTCCCTCCCTCCCACGCCTGCCGCGACATCTACGCCTCTCTCCGATCTCCCTCATTCTCTCATTCGTCTTTCCTTTGCATGTCGCGTCTTTATCTTCTCAGTGTGCTCATAACAAATCAACCATTTTTCTAGCGGCTTTTAGATTTGTCAGGTGCTCCCTTCATTGCCACGCGATGCCGTCGTTTGCCTCCTACTTTTCCCTCAAGTAGACCTATCCATCATGGATACGTAGGTCCAGTTTAACAGGAATACGAGCCGATGGAGGTGCGTTGCGTGGAAGAAGGACGTGGGAAGTAAAGATCGTATCGCCATCCTCCCTGCACAAGGCATGGAAGGACATAGAGAGGAAGGGAAAAAAGTGTTTGGGAGGGAGAGGCAGACCATCAGCAGATAAGGTACGAGGAACAACTAGGGCAGTGTTCCAAAGCTACCGGACTCCGGCCCGGCAGACATGGCGCGTTAACGATATCTGCCGCAGAGTCTTCCGCAGACATTCCCGTGCACGCTGCCGCAGACATCAGCATGAATTCACCACGCCGAAATGGGAACATGTTTCGCGTGTCTATCCGGTCTGCGGCAAACGGGAGAGACCCGTCCCAATTCAAACCAGTTTTTCCGAAATACGATTGACAAAGATTTTGGTAATCAAAAGAAATGTGCAGATTAAAGTTTTAGAGCACGATTGTCAAAAGCCTGCCGGAGAAGGTAGGGGTAGATTGGATTTCACATCACGGGTCTCTGACCACAAAAACTGTATGGTCAACGCGGGGGTCGACGGGAGGGCTGGGCCAGTCGAACCGCGTTTCTTGACGCCAACTCCCATAAGCCGTCGATTCCGGCTGTGTGGACCACACAGCCGTGTGGTCTCCACAGTGTGGTGAAATCCAAACCACCGCGTAGCCGGACGCGACAGAGTCGTGACGCTGCCGCAGTGGAAAACATCCTCTGCGGCGGCAGCGGTAGAAAAGAAATTGGGGTGGAAACGACTCGTCCAGTCACAAAGCACTCCGACATCGATGGCGAATTGCTGCAGCGAGCGATCATTTTGCAGAGTCGCGAACCATGTACTCTCGGAACACCATATCGGATCGCGAAATTGCTATGCCGCATTAAAGTGACGGATCCGGGCGGATCTGGGCCGTGGCCCCAGATGAGCCTAGTGGGTCCAGAGGGTTGGCAGCGTTCCGTACCGCACCGCGGTAGACGGCGGTGACGGATATACAATTCGGGCGAATCTGTCACATCGGTGTTCTGTACGAAAACTTAACAAAGCAAAACAAATACTTGTGTGAGGGCCTAGGAGGACACAACAGGTCAAGAAAACACTCATTTAATGCAAACACCTTGTCATTGTTCATTTCGGCAAAACTCACCAACAGCTCTGTGAAATATTAAACAAATTTTTTACATAGGGTATGTGTTACATCCATGCAATCAAAAATTGAAACACGGCATCCAAATCTGAGACAAAGCAGAAATATGCAAATTTTCAGCAAACATCCATGTGTACTGAAGAAAATTTTACACATGCCAAAAGACGACGTCTTGTGACTTAAACAGGCTTTTTTTATAATGATTCCTTGTACCTTTTTCCATTTTCGAAAGGTAGAAGCATGTTGGTTAAGAATAAAAATAAAATCAAATCAAATGTTTCCATGAAATCCACTTCTAGGTGAATTTTGGGCATGATGCCTTATATTGTCATGCTTTCATAACGCAAATGGCATTTTTACCAAATCTCAGTTTTCACTTACCACTACCACGTGCTTATAAAATAATGTACATATAAATGAGAACAATTTGATGCATAATTTATAACACTAGGCATGAATTATGCGATGTGTGGCAATGATCTTCCATCTAATACCAAAGGATGCATATGCTATTACATTTTGCTACAAATGCGCGTCCATAAAAATACAATAATCATGAAAAAAATGAATATTAAAATGAGTTCATCAATAGAAACTAAATCATTCAGTTTCTCTACCATGATAATATATGAAAAATAAATAAAATCTCTATTAAAATGGAAAACAAAATCCATGAAATATAAATGTATTATTTTCATCATTGTGTCATTACACTATACGTGAATCGTGTTCAGCCAAATGACAAGACGTCCAAGAAACATTTGTAATGTAATAAAAAATGAGGTATCCTAACCATGAGCATTGTACAATTAAACATGTGTTGAGATTGATATGCCAGAACCTTTCCTAACAAATCCACCATCCATCCACGTAATTATTGCCAACCATGCTACCTTAACAATTAATACTTTAAGTCTCCCATCACCGAAACCAAACATCAAAAGTGCTTTAAGGAAATATAAGTCTAAATAGGATGGAGTTTAGTGGCGGGCTCATCTAAAACTATGTTATTCCAGACTCACATGAGTGGACTACTTATAAGCTATATCTATATCCATATCTATATCTATATCTATATCCATATCTATATCTATATCTATATCTATATCTATATCTATATCTATATCTATATCTATATCTATATCTATATCTATATCTATATCTATATCGATATCTATATCGATATCTATATCTATATCTATATCTATATCTATATCGATATCTATATCGATATCTATATCTATATCTATATCTATATCTATATCGATATCTATATCGATATCTATATCTATATCTATATCTATATCTATATCGATATCTATATCGATATCTATATCTATATCTATATCTATATCTATATCGATATCTATATCGATATCTATATCTATATCTATATCTATATCTATATCGATATCTATATCGATATCTATATCTATATCTATATCTATATCTATATCGATATCTATATCGATATCTATATCTATATCTATATCTATATCTATATCGATATCTATATCGATATCTATATCTATATCTATATCTATATCTATATCGATATCTATATCGATATCTATATCTATATCTATATCTATATCTATATCGATATCTATATCGATATCTATATCTATATCTATATCTATATCTATATCGATATCTATATCGATATCTATATCTATATCTATATCTATATCTATATCGATATCTATATCGATATCTATATCTATATCTATATCTATATCTATATCGATATCTATATCGATATCTATATCTATATCTATATCTATATCTATATCGATATCTATATCGATATCTATATCTATATCTATATCTATATCTATATCGATATCTATATCGATATCTATATCTATATCTATATCTATATCTATATCGATATCTATATCGATATCTATATCTATATCTATATCTATATCTATATCGATATCTATATCGATATCTATATCTATATCTATATCTATATCTATATCGATATCTATATCGATATCTATATCTATATCTATATCTATATCTATATCGATATCTATATCGATATCTATATCTATATCTATATCTATATCTATATCGATATCTATATCGATATCTATATCTATATCTATATCTATATCTATATCGATATCTATATCGATATCTATATCTATATCTATATCTATATCTATATCGATATCTATATCGATATCTATATCTATATCTATATCTATATCTATATCGATATCTATATCGATATCTATATCTATATCTATATCTATATCTATATCGATATCTATATCGATATCTATATCTATATCTATATCTATATCTATATCGATATCTATATCGATATCTATATCTATATCTATATCTATATCTATATCGATATCTATATCGATATCTATATCTATATCTATATCTATATCTATATCGATATCTATATCGATATCTATATCTATATCTATATCTATATCTATATCGATATCTATATCGATATCTATATCTATATCTATATCTATATCTATATCGATATCTATATCGATATCTATATCTATATCTATATCTATATCTATATCGATATCTATATCGATATCTATATCTATATCTATATCTATATCTATATCGATATCTATATCGATATCTATATCTATATCTATATCTATATCTATATCGATATCTATATCGATATCTATATCTATATCTATATCTATATCTATATCGATATCTATATCGATATCTATATCTATATCTATATCTATATCTATATCGATATCTATATCGATATCTATATCTATATCTATATCTATATCTATATCGATATCTATATCGATATCTATATCTATATCTATATCTATATCTATATCGATATCTATATCGATATCTATATCTATATCTATATCTATATCTATATCGATATCTATATCGATATCTATATCTATATCTATATCTATATCTATATCGATATCTATATCGATATCTATATCTATATCTATATCTATATCTATATCGATATCTATATCGATATCTATATCTATATCTATATCTATATCTATATCGATATCTATATCGATATCTATATCTATATCTATATCTATATCTATATCGATATCTATATCGATATCTATATCTATATCTATATCTATATCTATATCGATATCTATATCGATATCTATATCTATATCTATATCTATATCTATATCGATATCTATATCGATATCTATATCTATATCTATATCTATATCTATATCGATATCTATATCGATATCTATATCTATATCTATATCTATATCTATATCGATATCTATATCGATATCTATATCTATATCTATATCTATATCTATATCGATATCTATATCGATATCTATATCTATATCTATATCTATATCTATATCGATATCTATATCGATATCTATATCTATATCTATATCTATATCTATATCGATATCTATATCGATATCTATATCTATATCTATATCTATATCTATATCGATATCTATATCGATATCTATATCTATATCTATATCTATATCTATATCGATATCTATATCGATATCTATATCTATATCTATATCTATATCTATATCGATATCTATATCGATATCTATATCTATATCTATATCTATATCTATATCGATATCTATATCGATATCTATATCTATATCTATATCTATATCTATATCGATATCTATATCGATATCTATATCTATATCTATATCTATATCTATATCGATATCTATATCGATATCTATATCTATATCTATATCTATATCTATATCGATATCTATATCGATATCTATATCTATATCTATATCTATATCTATATCGATATCTATATCGATATCTATATCTATATCTATATCTATATCTATATCGATATCTATATCGATATCTATATCTATATCTATATCTATATCTATATCGATATCTATATCGATATCTATATCTATATCTATATCTATATCTATATCGATATCTATATCGATATCTATATCTATATCTATATCTATATCTATATCGATATCTATATCGATATCTATATCTATATCTATATCTATATCTATATCGATATCTATATCGATATCTATATCTATATCTATATCTATATCTATATCGATATCTATATCGATATCTATATCTATATCTATATCTATATCTATATCGATATCTATATCGATATCTATATCTATATCTATATCTATATCTATATCGATATCTATATCGATATCTATATCTATATCTATATCTATATCTATATCGATATCTATATCGATATCTATATCTATATCTATATCTATATCTATATCGATATCTATATCGATATCTATATCTATATCTATATCTATATCTATATCGATATCTATATCGATATCTATATCTATATCTATATCTATATCTATATCGATATCTATATCGATATCTATATCTATATCTATATCTATATCTATATCGATATCTATATCGATATCTATATCTATATCTATATCTATATCTATATCGATATCTATATCGATATCTATATCTATATCTATATCTATATCTATATCGATATCTATATCGATATCTATATCTATATCTATATCTATATCTATATCGATATCTATATCGATATCTATATCTATATCTATATCTATATCTATATCGATATCTATATCGATATCTATATCTATATCTATATCTATATCTATATCGATATCTATATCGATATCTATATCTATATCTATATCTATATCTATATCGATATCTATATCGATATCTATATCTATATCTATATCTATATCTATATCGATATCTATATCGATATCTATATCTATATCTATATCTATATCTATATCGATATCTATATCGATATCTATATCTATATCTATATCTATATCTATATCGATATCTATATCGATATCTATATCTATATCTATATCTATATCTATATCGATATCTATATCGATATCTATATCTATATCTATATCTATATCTATATCGATATCTATATCGATATCTATATCTATATCTATATCTATATCTATATCGATATCTATATCGATATCTATATCTATATCTATATCTATATCTATATCGATATCTATATCGATATCTATATCTATATCTATATCTATATCTATATCGATATCTATATCGATATCTATATCTATATCTATATCTATATCTATATCGATATCTATATCGATATCTATATCTATATCTATATCTATATCTATATCGATATCTATATCGATATCTATATCTATATCTATATCTATATCTATATCGATATCTATATCGATATCTATATCTATATCTATATCTATATCTATATCGATATCTATATCGATATCTATATCTATATCTATATCTATATCTATATCGATATCTATATCTATATCTATATCTATATCTATATCTATATCTTTATCTATATCTACATCTACATCTACATCTTCATCCACATCTACATGTATATCTATATCTACATCGATATTTACATCTATATCTATATCTATATATATATATCTATATCTATATCTATATCTATATCTTTATCTATATCTATATCTATATATATATCTATATCTATATCTATATCTATATCTATATCTATATCTTTATCTATATCTATATCTATATATATATCTATATCTATATCTATATCTATATCTATATCCATATCTATATCTATATCTATATCTATATCTTTATCTATATCTATATCTATAT
>SZWC01004423.1:125663-143454 GCA_023375785.1 Penium margaritaceum
GGGGGGGGTTGGGGGGACCAATCAACAGCGAGAATCGATAGCGACGACCCTAACTCACGTAACTTGCATGAAGCGAGTTGGCCGTGAAACCCCAGGCCGTCACCTGGATAAGCCGCTGGCAACTGGATGCATGCATCGAATAAGCAGAAGAATGTCTGAAATTTTGGGTAAAACAAAGTCGAAAAATGTCAAAATCCTGTGCAGCGGTGGCAAACCCTGCAAAATATCGCCGACTATCGAGACCGCAGTTCCCTGCCAGCCGTGACGGCTAACTCGCTTCACGCAAATAGCATTTCTTACTCCACGCGCTTAGTGGAGAGTTTCCAGGCGCGGCCAGACTCCTTCGAGCGGTAATAATGGTTCGTTTGGAAAACACTGTAAAAAACTGCAGTGAAGCTGCACCGAGTTAATGTCCCAATTGGCCGTCAGCCAAATAAACAGGATCAACTACACCAGTCGTCCAGAAAACTTCGTCATTGTTTTGTGATACCACAAACATTCGCTTCACTTCAGAAACGTCCACATAATCAAAGCAGAACTAAAAGCATTCGGCCATCTTCAGAAGAAAACAAATGGTGAATTATTGCATTTCGGTGTATCCATTTTGAAGACCTTATGGTAACTATGGTTAATAATAAATATTTGACATAACATCTCTGCATACATTATTCTCACATTTCATTGACCATACGAAGTCCGTTATTTGTTTTCTCGACCATAGAACCTTCTGTTATAAAGATTTTGGAATCTCAATACGAGGGAAGGGGGGTCTCAAGAAAGTGTAGCATCAAGAGAGTGAAGGGTATGCCATCTATACCTTCCTACAACATTGTTTTGAAAACAACCCACCTCAAACAAAGTCCAAACGTTTCACAAACATCCCCTAAATAAAACTCCATAAAGCGAATTGGCTTTTCTTCAAAATACTACGACACTTACTTTCTTCCATCAGAGTTTAATTTTGAAAGTAATGAAACACATTACTTCTTCAAAATGGCGGTTATGTTGCTGCCAGTAATTAAAAAGTATCAGATGACACTTGGTTCCATTGTCTTTTCCAGAAAAACTTCCTATTTTCTAAAGTTAATTCAGTAATCTTTCCCTACAAACATGAATATAAGAATCCATGCGCTTTTTCTCAAGTTATTTTTGGGTTGTTTATAGCCACAAATATCAGCATCCTTAAGAAATATATGAGGTTTCTCATGGTTAGGCACAGAATTATTAAGGCCTTGTGATCATTATTTCATGGTTTTGATGACCTCGGCGCCTCCATTTTAAATGAAGGATCAATACTTTAAGGCTTGGATGTGAAGACGAACAATTGGATGGATAAGAATAAATCAAGAACATGATAATCAACCATTCTGGGGTGGTGGGGCATATTGATTGGGTGTATACTCAAAGTAAAGGAAATCTAAAAGAGTAAGGGAGAGAAAAGATTGGCTTGAAAGGAATGTGGATGATGATTTTTCATTTTTGGGGAAACAAAGCACAGTGAAAAAAACCATAAGTTCATTTTAAGAATCATATGGTGTATTTTAATTTTGGTACTTGTTTCAAATGTAAGGGAAAAGATGCGCAAAAATTGATTTAGAAATGTTAACACTTGTGTGCCAATGATAACTGGACACAAGAAATACCACATGCAAACAAGTTGAAACATAGAATAACGTCAATAAGAAGGAATGAGCTAATATTCCATAAAACATTTGTTTCTAGCTTGAGAGCAAGTCGTTCAATAATTGGAAGTTGAAATGGAATGATGAAAAATGGAGTCGTTTGCTTATTGATGATTATGACTTGTCGTGGGGAAGAATTTGTGCCAATAATGTAGAGACGTGGTCATAGGTCACTTTGACAATAAAATGTTAACAACACATGATGATAATATATTTTAGAGGATGATTTATGCTTGTGGAATTTCTCACGAAACTCGAAAATGTGTGTTCACTCATGTAGATGATTTCAAGAAATTATGATGATGAGGATGAGGCAAATAAAGATGACGATAGTGAAGAATTTTGTAATGATTATTTTAATTTTGATCACAGATATCCAAAGGAATATTTATGAAATTAATTAATAACTGATGCTAGTATAATTAATGAAGGAAGATGGGGCTGATGATAAGAAAACTAGTTTTCTAAAAGAGGCTCATGAACATGGAGGAAGTCGGCAAGGAAGTGACTACTTCAAAATGAGGGAGGGAAGGCCCTCCAAAGGGGGCAACCTTACACGGCAACATAAGAAGATACCACACCGATGATGTAAATGAGTGATAAAAAAGAACCCTGATACAAATAGAGAGGGTGGGAGCAAGAAAGACTGAGGAAGCCATTCAAGTTGTGAGAGAAGAAACATAGATGTGACCTTACCATGAAATCAAAACCACAAGCATTAGAGGATATATAGTAAATGCGAGATCATAAGCAACAAGAGTTAAATAGCGACCACGTATGATTTTTTTCTAGAGCGTAAGAGTGAATGTAATGCAAAAAAGCTTCTAAGAATGTAACGATAGAAAGTGATCCTGGCCCTAAAATAATCTGTCACCGATAGTGGGGCCAAATGTTTGTGTGTGGGTTTGCTTTGCTCCAAGGCTCACTTATACTCAAGATTGCAGTTGATGCTGATGAGATGATGCATCTAAAATTTGATATAAATTTAGGAGAAGCACATGAGTGAGTAGATAGGCTGATTAAAACTTTTGAGAAGAAGAGCGAACACATGTAGATAGATGAGTACTTGGTAGAATGTCATTTCTTGGTCAAAGTTACAATACGAGCATAATAACTGGTGACCAATGACCCTTTGTCAAGGTGGCTAAGTGGTGGAAAACCTTATCGACATAAGATATATCCAATTTGTTTTTTTGAAAAGTTTTAAGATAATTTGTATGGTAGATTAATGAATTTTGAACGAAACCATGGTTTACAATGACGTATTTGGTACTAGAAGCAGTGAAGTATGTAGTAATGTTTTTAGGAAAGAAAATGAAACTTGAAAGGGATGTAAGGAGGTGTAAATCCATGGTTTTTAGAGTCAAAGTACGAATTTAGATGTTTCATGTGGAAAACAAAACAATCTGATATCATAAAGGTAGATCGAGGAAAACATAAGGATAATAAATTATTTTGAGAGGAGGGACAAGGGAGAAAAGGTGGGCTTTGATGACCAAGAGATAGTTTAAAGGGAAGGGTGTAAAATGAAGAATTTAAAAATGAGAAAAGGTAGAAAAATGTGGTGACGATGTTGCACTAACGTATAGAGAGAAAATGGAAAAGGAGGTCGTTTGTCATGACCATGAGTTGGGGAGTAGCGAGAGACATTTCAGAAGTGCTTCTAAATGATGGGTGGAAAGGAGAGGGAGGCAACATCTTTGCATCAGCAAAAGAAGAAAATGCTGCTAAAGTTGGATGAACACTGAGACTAGCATATAGCTCCATTACTAAAATTTCTAGGTTAATTGGAATATAAAATTGCACTAGAGTTCAATGGCATTTAAGGGAAGCGTTTTGGAACCACAAAAGACTACATGGGAAGTGGGTAAAATGGAAAGGATAGCAATGGGAAGGATGATTTGGTGGATAAATGTAATAGCCTAAGGAGAAATAAAAAAGGAGAGGAAGCAGAAGGAATGTGAAGAAAAGGTGGATATATTCTCGGTTTAGAGAGGGATGTTGATGTGAAATTACAAACAGCGATGACGAGAGTGAGCAAGAGATAGCTTAGAGGAGGTATCGGTAGTGATCGAGGCATTCCAAAAACATACTTCTTGAATAGCATGTGTGTGCTTTGGTCTTCAACTCTTGAGTAGAGGGAAACAATACCTATATAGTATCACCTATAATATACAATATTAGTATGGATGATGCCACCTAAGGTGTATTAGAGTTTATTATAGTCCCTATGATGTGGCTTGCCTTGTATTGTTTTGCTTTAACGTTCACCATGGTGGATGAAGATACTTAACACACCTGGATGGAGGACGTTTAGTATGACCTTTTGCCAAAGATCCTCAAAGTTGTTTTAATATGGAAAAAAGATGGAGTGGGCTATTATTACAAGAACAAACATGCTTGCATGTTGAATCTAGGTTGTTTCTTCTGCCAATGATATAACAACCATTACAAGAGATATTGAAAGCACCTAAAACAAAGTTTTTGAAAGGTTTACTGTTCTACACATACCATTGATGATCTTTGAAAATGATTGTGTGCAAATTGTAGCCGGTGGAAATTAAGTGCAGAAAGCCATCGCATTATGGAAGAATTCGGAGAGAACTGCAAACATAATACCCTTTTGAGAGTAGCATGCCATAATCCCCACCTTGATTCAAGCACACAAAAATGGTGCCCCCCAAAAGCAAGCACATAAAAATGGCTGCCACAAAAATTAGTTTAATTTTCTAAATATACTTGCACTCACTTCAACTAGTGAGTGCAAGTTAGATTAATGCTTCGTGAAAAAGCCGCAAGATGGGTCTAAGCATGGATGGTGAGACAGAACACCACAAAAAATGTGATCTTTGGCTTGATACTGTTTTCAATACATAGCTTCACATGAAAGAGGAAGGGTACCGTAAACAAAGAGGAGGCAGTGAATGGAGGGAATGAATCCTTAATGTCTTAAGAGGATTCAATCCATGATGAAAAATACAACATAAGAAGGATAAGATCTTGAGTATAGGTCTTAGCCTTATGAAAAAGAAATTTCTAGCAAATAATTTGGACAGTGCAATTCCTGATGTATAAGTTACATTCCTTCTACTACTATAGTCTAAGTATCCTTGCTTGGGATAATCTCTGCTAACTACCCTTCAATGGCCAAAAAATACATTCACAGAGAGGTACCTACTGATCATCCAAACCAACTCAAACACAAGGACATACCTATTGATCCATGTGTTTGTGCCAAATCCATCAAATACAATCGGTGTCAGAACAAATAAAAATGCATTGGTAAAATATCCCTAACGATACAATAATCTTATAAAACAAAACTTTGACCAATAATCCAATTTAGACTACAAAGACAACTCAACCATCATTTACTACAACGTGAACTCGAGTGGAGGAAAACAATCCCCATCACAACCACCATCACCCACATGAAAAGCAACATTACGCATGAATATCCCATCTCAAAATCCACCACAACCATCACAAATACCACTACCACCACCCATGCGACTTAGAATACCAAAATCATCAACACCACAAACATCATGACAACCACCATTGGTACAAGCAGCAGCACCACCGCAAACATTTGCACCAAATGCTTTAGCAAACATTTTTTATGCTAGATCACACTAACCATGGAAAAAACCATTCCAAAGAACACCTTAATCGGCCTCTTTTTTACGAAGTAGCATTTGTTCTTTTTAAAACAAAACTGACAAAAAAGACAACATATCTTCACATTTCAAAGTTAGGCATCACTACCAATGATTTTCACTTTTTAGACACTTACATTGGTATGAATATTTGAGAATAAAATGGAGAATTTAGAGCAAGAGGCAGCTCCCCATACCTATAAAAACAATGACCAGCTCTATGCCTTTACGCGATGGAACAATCGCTATTTTACTATGATAAACCCATCATATTCTAGTACCTCGAGAATTATGTGAACTTGTTTCTCTCAAACACTTGATCCTCCACTAGTGTCCCATAATTTGACTATATTGCTATGGTTACATGGCTACCAAGGTGGTTCTTTTTTAAAGTCCAACAAACGAAGCATTAACGTTTTCGAGTTCATAAAGGATTTCTTATGGTGCACCAACTTACCACAATTCCTTGATACCATATATGGGTTTTTTAGTACATAAATGAGGTTTTTCTACTTAAAATGATTTTTTACTGGATCACGTGTCCCATGTACCTAATGATTGTGTTTTTTTCAACTGTGCATGGAATATTCATTGTCAATTCCTTCATCTCCACTTGCTTCATCGGAGAAAGATTTCCAATCAAAGATAGAAATCACTGTATAATCCAACTTAAGTTACCTTGAAACAGTAGAGACATGGAACTGAGTCACAATCAAACAGTCGAATGTTGACCCACACACACGGTTTTGTGTGTGTGGGTCAGCATTCGAATGTTTGATACCAACCATACAAGCACACTACAAGGTGTTGTTCTCACTCCCGTGCAAGTGGTAGGGGAGCAAAAACAGTGTGCATTCTTAGCCTGCAAAAACAGAGGATGAATTAAAAATGGAGTTAGATTCACCTCTTTAGGAATGTATGTGGAGGGCCACACCCTATCATCCCCATGAGCAAGGTGCTCAAAGGGAACTTGTGAAGAACATCAAAATTTTCCAACGTGTCCCAAACAAAGGACAAAAGTGAAAAGCATCTAATGGATATGAAAAGCATCTAATGGTACTAAGTTTGATACCAACCATACAAGCACACTACAAGGTGTTGTTCTCACTCCTCCTTGCAACTTGCTTTTCCAGAGTATAAACCAGAAAAGGCCTGCTACCTATGTATGAGAATAGAACAATGAACAGGAAAACCCTTGGTAAAGAAGTTTGCACACTGATGAATTGAAAAGAAACCATGAATGGAGACAATATCTATAAGTAGTACATCTTGCACATATTTATGCGTAATAAAAATATTACTTGTGTGATGATGATGTAGTGAATTTTATCAGAGAATGTTATCTGTTGTGTCCACGACATACCTAAGACACTTAATGAAGGCCCTCATGTGAAGAATCCATGGGGACATGCTATAATGGGAGCAAAAACAAATCAGATTTGTGATGTCTGAGCAAATGTTGAGAGAGGCATACATCAAGATGCACACTATTGACTACAACACATGGGTGTCAAACTTAGTACCTCGAGTGGCACAAATTTCATTGTTTTTCACTTTCAATGTGTCAAGCATCATGGTATTTACCATTGATCAGAAAACCTCCACAATAGTAGCATACTTTGTGGCCAAACGCTTCAAATAGTGTTGCTAAACCAATCTCAATCCACCGTTCTTTGTATTCAAGTAGGTTTCATGACCTTTATTCCGCAAACCTCTTGAAATTCCTTCATTTTTTCTTGCTTACTAAATACCTCCTTTGTGTGATAGACCTCTATGATGGCTTCAGAGAAGAGGAGGAGATTTTCAATGTAAACCAGAACTACTACAATGGATCTTCCTTCTCCTCGTACAAGAAGTCTGTAATCCATGAGGTTATGTGCTTAATCCTTGTTCCAAAACCATGGAGATTGTTCGAGACCATACAATCATTTCGTTAGGGGGTAATGCCTACTACTTCCAACGTCCATTCCTTCCACTTGTATTATGTAAATATCCACGTGCAACTTTCTGTGAAGAAAATTATTCTTCAAGCTCGTCTAATACATATCTCACTCTAATGGTCCTACTACTACTATAAACAAACCACAAACATGAGAGTCCTTACACAGTGATGCAAACGTGTCCCAACAGCAAGTGCTTATAACATAATCATTTCCTTGTTTTTGAAAGATTTTATCAAAATCAACCACTTTTCCCTAACCACTTAAGGTCTTCATGGCAATTCTCCCTTATCAAAAGAATCAAAATTACGAATGTATTTCAACTCCTCCTAAATCACCTTCTACCACAAGTGCACATTTGGACATGGTATTTCTTCCTTGTACGTCTAACAAACGGTTATGTGGTTGATCTAAAATGACTGTGGTAGAAGTCTAAGTACATTGTAGAGCATATTAAAGATGCCTTCAATCAAATACCTCTCTATTGATTTAAAAATATCTCACCTTTGGTACTCTTCATGGGTGCGTACTTCCTTAGGTTCCTAAGGTGTACCCTCGCATTTTTTATTTTTCTAACATCAATCGCATAAATTGTCCAATTGGTACAAGATCACTCAGTACTCATGTGAAGGAGAAGGACAAGGGTTTTGTTTCTTACGGATTTAAGTAAAAAAAGGTTGGAGGTCGAGGAAAAGCTGATGGTGTTCACAATGTTGATGGTGCTCCTGGTGCTAATGGGATTGATGTAGTAGTGATACCGGCATGTTTCTCATCTAAGGCATGACTTGCACCAATGGAGGTAGAAGTGGAAATGTCATTGTTAAATGTATTGAGTTGACAAAGATAGATAAATCTCACCAAAATGTTGTGTTGCAAATGCTTAATGATGGATTCCTTGTGGCAATTAAGGTTGAAGTACAATTGAAACCGGATGTGTGTGTTAAAAGACAACCCTCTACTTAGTATTGTACTAAGTAATGCCATGAAAATCTGAAAGAACTCCATGCTATAAGGCTCCATAATCTATGATGTCTTAATATCATAACATCATCACGCCTTTAATATCATGCTTGGTCAAATAAATTGACCCTTTTCTCTCGGTCCATCAGGTTTTATTGTCTTTTCATTTGGAGACCTCAAGTAGAAACAAATAATTCCCCATGCTCTTGAGACAGTCGTCAAAAATATCTCATTTTACGACATGAAGCAAGTGCCCATGATCAATGCGGTTACGTACCCAGAGAACGTACTTCTGAGCCTCAACCCATGAGCTTGGTAGTACGCCTCCTATAAAAATGATGGTTCAAACAACTTCATGCAATGTACGGTGCCGGCCTCCTAGAACTCCATTATGTTGATGTGTACATGCAGCTTCCACCTGATGATGAATTCGCTTCCTCATACAAATATCCTCAAATTCATGAGTTTTGTAAACTTTTCTTCGATCAATACGAAGACTGCATCATGGACACCCAAGTTCACATTGTGCACTAGATAGCCAACTACGAGTTGGTAATCTCGTAGGCCCCTCTTCTATGATAAATATGCACCAATTCATCTTTGTGCAGTTCTTAATAGGACATAACACATGAATAGAACCCTCTACTACTAAATCTAGTTGAAAATGGCCTTAAAGCACAATGTTGGTATGCACTAGTGGCAAGGGTGACGTAGATTTGTGCCGTTATAAGGACAAGGCTGCTGTGACATTTTTCCACATTCGCAAGCCAATCATGAATGTGACCTTTTGCCAGATGTGGTTCAATTAGGCCTTTGTTAGAAAATGGTCCACTATGGGCAAAGATATATGAAGTTCAAGTATTTTGTCCTACACTGATTCGAGTATGGCCATGTGGATAAGCTTAGTTTTATAATAACAATGTACTATGAAGATCAACCACAAATGTTACCCCAAATATTTTCATACGTCTCGACGAGTGCTACAACAGCCGTGCTTATTTTTTATGGTAAGTCCTCCTTTTGAATCAAGCTAATATGCACAAAGTAGTATGATCTTAATTGCGGGATGTACAGCAAACCCCTGAAGAACACCTCACCATGTGAACCTTAGACACAAAATGACCCAAATCCTTTGGCAGAAAATGGAATTTGTTGATGTTATTCCTATGGCAAACAACATCTCAAGTTGTCATATAAGAGGACGTGTGATGTGTTGCTTGAGTGTCATGAATCCAACTCACACCTCGTGATGCTAATTCTGGGCAAATTGCGACATGCTCAATCTTTGTTTGTGTCTTGATGTGTACGAGATGTGACCATGCTAAGACATGAAAAGGACCACTTTAGTATGGATTGGGAATAGATATAAGAGCTAATGTGAAGCCAAGCACGTTCCAGAAAAGGGCACAAAATAACAAATCAGCAATTAACCTTTACCCCATAGTTGTAATAATTTCTTCTCATTGTGTAACACCATTTTTTCACCTATCAAATACCTATCGTCTTTCTTACTGTTGGAACGTGTAAAAACAATTCTGCTACGTTTAGACGGACATTTTCAAAGTCCGTCTTTGGTTTACAATTTTTAGTAAGAGAATGAAATAAGGGTCTCTAAGGGCCCCTTTCCATGCAAATAGATGTTGATGGTTGCCACTCCTCCCCTTCCTTGTCTCACCCCTTTCTCCCTCACTCACCGAATCCACCTTAATTGAATTTTTTTGCTAGCCCTCAATCTTGCACTGAGTCTCCCTCTTCCCCTTGCTCTTTCTCTTGCTCTTTTTTTCATCTTTCTCCACCTCTTACTCTCACTTTTCATCTGGTTATCATGCCAATTCCTTTTTTCTTACTCCCTCATAACTCTTCTCTCATGAATCTCATTTTCGAGAGGTTTATTTGCTCACCTCTAAAGTTTTATGAAAGCAGCCCTCCTACTATTTGAAACTCTCCCATGATTGTAGGGAGTAGGAACGTAATGTTGTGGACTTCCATAAATATTGCTCCATAGCATTACTTCCAAAATGGTCTCGCTTTGGGGAGTTCAACAAAAACTGTAGAGTGATCGGATGGATGTCCACGAATAGGTCCTTCTTTCTAATGATAACACAAGTCTATGCTGTGGATATCTCAAAATGTGTAAAAAAAGCATAAACAATATGAGACGTATGAAGCAAAAAACATTTTCCTAGTGGTAAAATTGTATCTTTGTCAAACAAATGTCACCCCTTTCTAGGTTTTGTTTTTTTAATAAGTTGAGACTTTCTTAGAAACCTTCAATCCACTACTTGTGTGAGTAAAAGTTCATGCTCTTTCAGATTGTGGATGATGTAGGCACCACCTAGTGGAAATAATGACCTACAAGAGGTTGGTCCACATTTTCAAACGTAAGAGAAGTATTCGAACACGGGTTCATGGTGTAAGGATACTCTTATTTTCTGGTGATGCAAGGTCATCAGAGCATGAACAAGTCCCCATGATCTCTGGAAAATTGTTCGTGCCCAAACATTACATCATTCATATCCTTACCTTTTGTATCTATCATGCAAAATATTAATTTATGGAAGGATGTTCTAATGTTTTTTTTACCTTTGAAATACAATACTTAACAATCATGAACCTCACTTATGAAGGTTACGACTGCTCAAACTTCCTTGGCTTGTACGTTAACATTGGAGCATAGTAAAGGTGTCTATTTCATCAATGAGGCTAATTTACTCACTTTGTGAGAAAAATGCTTGATTTGTGTCTCCTCAGTCTTCCAAGATTCAAGTCAGTAAAGAAAAAAATAATCTCTAATATTTCCTTTAATACGTTTGCCTTCTAGAATGATTTCAAATCCTACAATTTGATTAATTGGCCAGTAATATGTTAAGCTGGGATGGTTTTGAGGCTTGGAAACCTACTCTTAAAATTTCCATTTAATAAAGAATCGAGGTAACTAAAATTAAATATATCATTATCTTATACCACCTCAGTTAATGACAAACACTATATAATTATCTTTTCCACAAGCATCTTTTAATTGAGTCCATTTGTTACAATCATTTTCTAATTCAACCATACACTACACATATTTCCTACATGGTCCAATTTGATCTTATACGATGAAATTAAGCAATAATAGAATTTTCTAATGATCTCACGAAGTCCAAATGTAATCTAATGTTTTAACAAAGGTTTATATGCCATGATTTAAGATTGAATTCACCATTAGGTAAAACAAAGGGTGTGCCTGAGTATTTCTATATTATACACTGCTTACCTAGTTTCAAACCGAAATACTTCACCCCACAATTGTAACATTATTAATGCAATCTTAAAAACAAAAAACTCAGAGAATCTTTGGAGCATGGAATACATGAAACATTCCAGCGAAAACATGCGGTGTGATGTCTGAATGAAGAGATAAAAGGCTCTCTTCATACTAAGAGATACCTTAATTTTCAAAGAGTGGATATTCACTCAACTTTGCAAAATTCAGTTTTAGTAATATGATTCAAGCTCCCTGTAGTTTTTCACTCTAAATGACCAAGAGCTCCCTAGAAACATATGGAAACAATTTTCTTCATGCCTGAATCAAGGAGAAGGCATGTAGATGGTTCGTTTGATGTGATTGCATGATAAAAAAAAACAGTTAAATGTTTTCTCAACATATGTTTTTTTGTAAGAAAAATCATCACCACCCAATGTAGAACATTCTAGATTTCCTTTCGTGGATCAAGGTTGATATCACTATCAAACAGATAACCCTGTTTCCTTTTCATGTTTCTCTCAACATAAGTGTTGGTTAACTTCCCAAAATGAAAAATATTTCCATTCTAGCATGAAATAGAATGATCTTAGAGTGCTCAATCTGCTCTCATCATTTGCCTCATGCATGAATATTCCAAGTTTTTCCAATGTCAACATGGGCAAAAAACTCAATATATTTCACCATGATTTCCTCTTCCGCATACACTAACCATAAGAATTGTTTTGATGACTTCTAATGAGTATTCCTCGTGCCTCCTGTTGCTTGTTAAGAACGAGCACATACTCAGCTTAGTAAGGGGAGCTGCTTGATTTCAACTTCAATATTCATGTACTCAAATGTCTCATGTACATAGCATCAAACACTTTTGTATATGGTACATTTGCTTTCACCTTCCTCTTGTGGTTTTAAAAGGAAATACACAAGTGACATCCGATATTAGTGCATGTTTTGTTTGCTATTCTTTGACCATGTTGCAGTAGGAGAATAGTTGAAAATGGGAACCTCATCAATGATTGCATGTTAAATTGAGACTCATTTCACTAAGGAAGGAACTTGTCTATTATATTGGATCCACGAACATGTGAGACAATGTCTCTTTGATAATTCATGCAACCTTTTGTCATTTTTGTTCATTGTAACATAATACCATGTAGCAAATTCATACAAGTCATGGTTGTGAAACAAATCGTGCATTGAGATGACATTTGTGACATGAGTACTGGCCATCACTTATTGTTTGTATGTGATACATATGATTCTTCCATGCTAATCTAGCTAGATGAAGAGAAACATTGATATTAATTTCTTGAAATTTCACTACTAGTTTCTTTTTTGTTATATCCGGAGTCAAGTGTTAGGAAGAAATGGGAGGATTATGTTATGTGAAGCCATGATGAATAATATACTTATGCCACATTTTTTACAAGACATTTGATAGCTACATCTTTATGTAAAAATGCAAAATATGTGATTAATAGTAATTTCTAAACCTTTGCTACTGCAAAAGAAAAACATCAATAGAGAATTGTATTGATAACAAGCCAGTTCTTCAATTTTTTGAAACATATGTTTTCAATTAAAACTATTTTTCATTATCTCTTCCTTTTTTCATGCATGTAAAAATTGTAGTCCATCACTATGAAATCCATGGGACTCATACATTTGGTGTCATTGTTGCTTGAATTTTACCAAAACCTTCATCTTGTGCTTGATTTTATACTAAAGGAAATTATTTGGCAATTTAAAGTACATTCTATGATTGGAAAAAGCATTTCTATGGAAATGAAAATATAAGGGTTCTATCCTTGTTCTCTCCACGTGGATATTGTCCACATTGTGTTACTAAAGTTTGTTATAGAGAACGTAGTACATCATATTATTCAATCATGGTTTCCATTTGACGACACGTACCCTCTTCATCCTCGTGTTTCCTTTCCCCGTTTATACATGGATTTTGATGAGAATAACCTTAGATGTGTTTCATAATGGGTTTCATTTGTTCTAGTTAACATGCAAAGTAGATGAGAAATAAACGTACCACAAAAGTCAAATTTTTGTGTCAATTCAAAAAGATATGGGAATAACCAATAAATATGTTTCCTTAAGAAAGTATGGTAAAAACCAAAATTAAATAGGAAATAAAAACATTTCCCAGGAGAAATGATAATGCAAGAACATTTTATTTGAATTGATTAGTTAATACAAATCAGGAGAATTATTTAGTATGCATGTTGCTTCAAACACTAAATAAATCTACGCACATGAGAAGTCCTCATGAAATCTTGTGGAGAAGTACTTTCTTTAGACAATATTGTACGTGTAGGATCAAAAAGGACAACCATGTTCATGAAAGAGTATAAACAAATGGTAACAACACCTAAGAAATATTCAATACTATTGCTATAAACCAAAGCAATAAATGTATCCAAAGTGAGAGAACTTCATCTGATGTTATGGGAAGAACGAATCACTAGGATGCACCTTCGATGCTTCTTTACCGAATTTATTTTCACAATTAGTCCACTTTGGATTTTGTTAATGAGGTCCCAATATAACATCTACTATTATCATTGTTGGAATAAATGATGGACTAGGTAATTGAACCTTCGGGTTGGATTAGGGAGGAAATAACAAGGGAGAGGATTGAGAAAAATTTGTAATGTCATGCATTCAAAAAAATCCTCCTCAATTAAAAACCTCTCAAATGTTGTTGATTTGGGAGCTTCGGGGAGAGCTAGAAATAGGTGGATGATTTGGTTTTAAGGGGAATGAAGGGAAAGGGGGTGAAGTTTCTGTTCACTTGGTACTTTGATATGTGACAATGGAGTCATCATAACGGTTTGTCAGCACCAAAACAAAATCCCCACATTCCATCTCAATACACAATAAAATTGCTCATGTTTTCCATTGTCCATTGTGAGCTGCAGGTCAGGGGGTAAGTGCGAGTGGGGGAGGAACTCACATTGTTTTCAATATTCTTTAAGAGTTTTGGTGAAGCATGTTTGATTTAATTGATGTGAAATGAATAAAGTACCTTATGCCTACGATGGTGAAGCCACATGTAAGAAAACCAAAGGAGCCTTTGAATAATATTTTCAAAGCTAGCCTAAGTTTTTTCATTTAGTGTATAAGATAAATTGGGGGAAGGGGAGAAGAGGAATCGTGGAAAGGAAGGAGGAGGACGGGAAATTTTCATAGTCACACAATGGAAATTTTATAACCTAGAGTGCCTTGTTATCTGTTTAAGCGATACTACCTTCCACAAGCTCTTCAAGCCACTCCTTACAGTATTGGTATGTGATAGAATCTGTTTCAAAATATAACATGCCTCCTAACCCTTCCCCCTTGTGAGTGATGCATTGCACCCGGTCTAGACCAAGGACCACACGTTTTTTAAGAAGGTCGGATTGTAACACTTCTTAAATGAATGATCCACCAATTTCATAAGGAGCACCACCATGTTAAGGGAGATTTTCTACGCAACCTAATCATTAAGGTCAAGGTCAATTGCACTTTTTTACCTTCGAATAATTCAAAATGATGTGCACAAGTGTATTATACGTCCACAATGACATGTGTTTTCTTTGTGCACTGCATTATCACCAACACAACTATCTCTCTAGGTAGCCTCCTGAGAGGCATCGACCTTAATAACGTTGGCGATAGGTTGCTTATGTTTCTTCCTTGTGAGTAAAAACCGAATCTCTTGTTAGTGTTAGAGAATTTCCGGGTGGCCATAAAGTAACTTGCCAAAGTGGCGTGTACATATGGAATGTTTGCACATAGAAGTTGGGGCACAATCTACTATGTGAGGGGAGACAAACTCTTTGTAGTTCTTTATAGAGGTAAACATCATTTTCTTTGTGTTTGAGGACAGATGTAGGGGTATATCTTAAGAATCACCTGACCTTAATCAGGCAGGTTTTTTTCCCATTGCCATCGTTCCATGTTTACAAAGAAGTTCAGAACAACATTGTGATTACTAGTAAAGACAAATGTGAGCTGGGAATCTAGCTCTTTCTAGAAATCACGTAAATTGGTGTTACAATTTGACAATTTGCTCGGATCACCCCCTTTTTTCGTAAAAATGGGAAATAAATGCCAATTTTTACTTCTTAAAACACATTCTTGTGATCCATTAGTCACTGTCACGGGGAAAACTGCAACGTCATAAGTAAATGATTTTGTAAACAAGATTATAAGGCGTTGAAACCTGTTTTGAATTTTGATATATTATTTTCTCAATGTAACTTTTTTTAACCTCATATGCCTTGCTATGGTCGGGGTAGGAGGTGTTGGGACCTTTAAAATAACCCTCAACTACATAATGGTACAAGGATGCCATTATAGAGACGTGTAGAAACAATATTTTCTGCAAAAAACCCTTGAAATTGTTGAAAATTTCAGGTATTTGCTGATAAATGGAATTTGTTTTTGAAGATAACGAGTTATGGGCATATTGTACAAGAAAGGTATGTTAGTGTAGTGTTTTTCTTAGTATGAGGAACAGTTTGAAAGAACCCAAAAGTGAGGCTGGTTTTTCCTGGAATGCTTTGTTCCTATGGTATGTTTTGTTGCCCGAATGTTTAGTTTCTATTACTTGCTGAGGCGGATTGGGCCGCACGGCTCCACCGGGCGGAGCTGTCGAACATTATCTGCCAGATCATGGGAACAAAAAGCGCAACGAGTTATCCGAAAGCGTTCAACGAGCGCACGGAAGTGCCAGTGCACGAGTGCCGAAGGGAGTCGGTCGGCACGTTCTCCGCTGTGATTCGGAGTGTGCACGTGTGCTCGCAACACTGCTGTAGTGTGTTCCGTGCCTGGCTTCCGTGTGTCTAGAGCACTTTAAGATGGATGTTCGTGTACTTTTTTATGCCAGCCACGCATCTAACCTTTCTGATAGAAATGAAGGGCCAAAGGACTTGGTTACCAATGAGACACGTGTGACTCTCTTCAGCACCACCGGCGAAAAACGTGCAGGAGTCCAGGCCGAAATCATGCTCTCTCCCCGCATGCGTTGATCACCGAGCAGAAAGAAAGCCACGGCCATCCGGCCAATCGACGGTCGGCGACAAGGCAACTGTTCGTATTACTCTTCAGCCGTCGATTGGCTGCTTGGCAATCGACAGCTGGCGAAATCCACGATCGGTCACTTTCATAGTCGATAGTCGATCGGCTAGAGTCCTCTATTGCGTGTGGCTCTTCGGAAATCCGGCCAGCAGCATATCGGAAACAAAAACAAACGAATTGAGTTCATTCATCAAACCTTCTTTTGAAGTATCAAACATCATTCAGACTATTCAGTGGCTGTACTCAATGAATCTGGGTTTATATTTTAAAGAGGGCCCGTGCCAGGCCCCGCGGCAGCGGGGCCGGGCAAGTTCTATCGCAACGCGTGGGGAGCTTCGAACTCCCCACCAACCTTGCATAAACCTTATTCGCAAGTATCAAAGACCCAGCGATTTTGGGGTTTGTTGGGTTACGAAGTATCCCTATTGTTTTCAGTTTGGTAATTACTTTTTGGGTTACGAATTATCCCTATTTTATTAGGTTACAAATTATCCCTATTATTTTCCGTTTGGGATCCAATTTTTTGAGAAATTATTATAAATCTCACTTCAACAATATTTTGAAGGATAAATTTGCGCGAGGTGCCTGTTTAGACCCTACCATTGATCCGGAGGTAAGCCCGCCTTTCTTCGCTAGTCCATGATGCTCGAAATAATCCCAGTGTTGCGGAGAGGCCTGTGGTCGAGGCGCAATCCTGTCGGATGCCTCATGCAATCTGTAAAACGCTATGGCGACAAAGAACTATGAAAGCAGAAATTTTGTTGACCTACCGTTGAGGCAAATAGTCACCATCGGATACTGTCTTACCATGCATCCGCGTAAACTAATAGGTTCACCGATAGGAGCTAATGGCCGTTGGATAATCCTTAAGTTTCTATCTTGCGGCTGAAAACTTACCGTCGGCAAGTCCAAAGGACACGAGGGAGTCCATTTTTGGCTGCAAACTCGGACTGAAGGATCTCAGACCCTATTCAGCGACGTCATGCATACTTAGAACTCGCTACTCACTTTTATCAGGTCACAGTTCGGTGCAGAGGATAGACAACTTCGAGGGTAGCAGTCGTCGATATAGATGCGATTAGAACGCGGCATAATCTAGATATCAGATTCGTAAGTCGACATCTAAAATGTATGCGCTTACGAAACAGGTCCCTGCCTTCGTCAAGATCTCCGCTCGACAGTCGTTATTGGTGCGGGTCGCAGACACAGCAGCTCGGATATATGTGCCCT